>JAAWXA010000028.1:1872418-1882694 GCA_038090715.1 Florisuga fusca
TAAAAAAAAAAAAAAAAAAAGACTGAAAGAAAAGCTCAGGCAAACACCGCCTTTCCGCTTCCCATTGCTAAATAAAGCAACAGCTGCTGATGCCTTCTAGATTTCGCTCCGAGCCCTTGAAAACTCGCGGGGTGGAAAACTCCCCGGACTTTCCTCACATCCAGCATCCCTGAATATTCCAGCTACCACTGAGTCGAGGATGCTCGGAGGAAGCCGGGGCACGGCCAGGGATGCGTTTCGGTGGCCGCACCTGGCACACCCGCTGTCCCCTCGGGCCACTCTCCAGCCACTCTTCCCCCAGGCTTGGGCTGCACGGGGTTCTTGTGGCCAAGAGCTTGGGTAGCTCCCAGGAAATCATCTCTTTCTGCAGGAGCAGAGCAGCAGCAACACTCAGCTGGCTGTGTGGTCATCAAAGGCTGTGCAAAGGCTGCTCCTTCATAGCCTGTCACAATCTGAGCTCTTCCCACTGCTGGACAGCAGAGCACATTATTGCTGGCATCCAGTGGGCTGAGCAGCTCTGAAGGAATATTTTAAGAGGCCAAAGAGCTGTCATTCCTCTTAAGAACACAGGGTACCTCCCCATCAGCCTTTCCCCCTGCTCCCTTCACAGCCTCCTTGCTCTCCTCCAGACCCTTGGTGGCACACGATGTCACCAGTGCTCTGGCACTGGGACACCCAGGATACGAAGGAAGGAAGGAGGCAGAGAGGNCGGAGCGGCGGGGGCTCGGGCAGCGCTGAGCCGCCATTTCCCCGGGCCCGGACCCCGGAGGGGAAAGGGGCAACCGGCGGCAGCTCTGTGTGTGCAGGGCTGACACGAGGGGGCTGGAAAATCCCTCTGGGATGATCACCATCCTGTGACACTCAGTGCCACCTCAGCCTTTCCTTACACACCTCCAGGGGTGGTGACTCCAGCACTGCCCTGGGCTCTCCATCCCAGTGCCTGATCCCCCTCTCCCTGAGGAAGTGCTTCCTGATGTCCAACCTAAACCTCCCCTGGGGCAGCTTCAGCCCGTGGCCTCTCCTCCTCTCACTCCTTGCCTGGGAGCAGAGCCCAAACCCCCCCTGACCCCAACCTCCCTTCAGGGGGCTGCAGAGAGTGAGAAGGTCCCCCCTGAGCCTCCTCTCAGCACCCCCAGCTCCCTCAGCCTCTCCCCATCAGACTTTCCTTTCCCCTGCTCCCTTCACAGCCTCCTTGCTCTCCTCTGGACCTGCTCCAGCACCTCAATGTCCTTCTTGAGCTGAGGAGCAGAGCTGGACACAGGGCTGGAGGGGAGGATGCAGCAGTGCAGAGTCAAAAGGGGGAGAATTGCATCCCTGGTCCTGCTGGCCACACCATTCCCCAGAGAAGCCAGGAGGGATCGGGCTCCTCCAGCCCACCTGGGCACACAGCTGGCTCTGTGTCCAGTTCTCCACCATTGCTCCCAGCTCCCTCTCGGGCCACTCTCCAGCCACTCTTCCCCCAGGCTTGGGCTGCACGGGGTTCTTGTGGCCAAGAGCTTGGGTAGCTCCCAGGAAATCATCTCTTTCTGCAGGAGCAGAGCAGCAGCAACACTCAGCTGGCTGTGTGGTCATCAAAGGCTGTGCAAAGGCTGCTCCTTCATAGCCTGTCACAATCTGAGCTCTTCCCACTGCTGGACAGCAGAGCACATTATTGCTGGCATCCAGTGGGCTGAGCAGCTCTGAAGGAATATTTTAAGAGGCCAAAGAGCTGTCATTCCTCTTAAGAACACAGGGTACCTCCCCATCAGCCTTTCCCCCTGCTCCCTTCACAGCCTCCTTGCTCTCCTCCAGACCCTTGGTGGCACACGATGTCACCAGTGCTCTGGCACTGGGACACCCAGGATATGAAGGAAGGAAGGAGGCAGAGAGGCCAAAGCCCATGGGAGCCAGGTCAGCCCCAGGCTTCAGAAGAGAGACAAGGGAAGAGGTTTTGGAGGAAAAGATTGGTTGGACACAGATGAGGAAAGTGAAACTGGGACTTGCTGGAACAAGGATCCAGTGGTGAAGCAAATTATGGGGGAGAGCAGCACACAAGTGTAAGCACGGGTTGGCTCAGCAGCAGCAGCCACACTGATTTCTCTGCCTTCTGCTTTCCTACACACACACCTGGGCATCCCTGCAAACCTCTGCAACTAAAAGTAGGAGCTGAAAATTTTGGAAGGACATGAGGTTCTTGATTCTCTGCACAACGGTTTCTCCCTTGTAACAACAAAAAAACTTGCCCCACTAAGCTCAACCCAAACCTCCCACTCTCCTTCTCCCATTACAGGTGTTCTCAGTTTCTGCTTCAGTGATAGTTTTCTAACATATTAAAAACCCCTGGAAAATCTTTGTGATTAACATCCCTAGAGCTGAGCTCCTCATCCATCCCTGCTCCTCCTTGTCCAGTAAGTATAGAGCTGCTCAAGAAGTAGAAGAGCATCCATCCCTCAGGTTACCACCATGACTGATGTAATAAACCCTCCTACAACACCATGGCTCACGATTACTTAGGAAGGGAAAATAGGAAGGTGGTAGAAAAACCCCAAGCAACCAAACCCAAATTCTATACAGTCAGTGAGCACTGCAGGTATGTAGAACATTCCTCAGCCTGAGCCACACAGCTGTCCTCCTTTGGGACAAGCAACTTGGTCATGAGAGAAACACAAGAACCCTGAGGAGAGGAAGAAGGAGGGGAGGTGACAAAAATGGAGAAAGTACAGGGAAAAAAACCAAAACAAAACAAAGGGACAAACACCATTTTCCCTGAGAATCAGCTTCTGGACATCTCACCTCCATTAAAGAACTGCTGCACAGGAAGTTTCTTTCCAAACCTACAACAAAACCCCAGGATTTTAGGTGTCACCATCTGTTGCTGAGAGCAGGGGAGTAAATTAAGAGCTCGGTAGGAAATTTTGCATTTTGCTCTTTTCCAGGGTTAGCTGGAGAAGTTTATATTGTACATCAGGATTTCAGCCCTGTTAATGACTCCCCCAGTGGGTGCTGGTGCACTCTTTCAGACTTCAAGTCCAGGATTCTCAAAGTTCCACAAATTTGGAAAAAAAATACACTACATTAAGGTTAAATGATCATGAGTCAAAACATAATGTCCAATTCTTTTGTGTAATTAAATGTGCTACAGGGGAAGGAAGACAACTAGCCCTAATTCTAGCACTTCCATCTATTAATGTACTCCATCAGAAGAGTGCTTTGCTTTACTCTAGGAACCTAAGTTTCCTGAAGCCTATCAATAAATGAGCAAGAGAAGTCATCTGAAGCTACAAGCAGCAACCTCAAATCTAATTAAGCAAGTGATTAAACCACACAAGCCCAACATGAGATATTTTATCCAGTAGCTATGCTGCTGATCCCACGTTTGTGTTCATATACAAGCCTAAATAATCACATTTTGCATTCTGAATAATTGGGAAAGATTTTTCCCTATTATCACCCTTTCTGTAGCAAGACGGTCATCCCAGCCCTGTGGATTAGAAATTAAAATATTCCTAAAACCAAGAGCAAAAGTCTGTTTCACCCACCCACCAGCTATGCACCACCACGACCAGACATTTTGTAATCACTAAATGTGTGATTACTCAACCATGCTTGTATCAAAGGCACTGAGGGAAGAACTGGATGCTGCTTTTCTAAGCCACTCTGAGGCTTGAGAGAAAAAAGGACTTTTGGGGGGTGAGATGGCCAGTTATATTGTCAAATAATTCCCAGGTGATAACTACAGGAGTTTATCCCTAGCACCCCAACCTCAGATCTGCCCTCCAACCCTTGGGACCTCCCAGGTTCCTTACACAGAAGTGCATTTATCCACCTGGCACAGTTCCAGCTGCAATTCTTTGCTGGAGAAACTCCTGTGCTCCTTGCTCCTGCACCAGGACCTTCACACATCATCTGCCCAAAGGGGAGGGAATTACACTTGGGGGAAAAAAAAAAAAAAAAAAAAAGTGTGACATAAAGAAACTGAAGCAAGGTAATACTGTGGATTGCATCCTTGCATGCATTCCCTGATTTTAAGTGACTGGTTTCCAGAACAAGTATTCCTAATTTAAAACACACAGAGGGATGAGAGGAGGAGGAGCAAGCTTAAAATAGCATATTCATCCCTCAGGCTAATAAATTTTTAAGCATTTCCTTTTCAGGCTGTTTTCAAAGATAGGTATTCCCTTCACCTTAATGCAAAGAGCAGCTGTCCTCCACTCAGCATTAGCTTTTTGAGGTTTCTTTTTTGGAGCTGGAGAAACCACGTTACAGCATTACAACTCTCCTTCCCACATATCTTTGTTCCTGCAGCTAAACATGGCAAAGCCTGGGGATGTTCTGACTCTTATTTTCCCCGTGGCAATAGATACTGAACACTTCTGCAAAGACAACTTTCACTTGAGAAATGAAAAGTATCTAAAAAAAAGAAAAAAAAAACAACCACAAAAATCACAAACAAACAAACAAAACCAAAACCAAAAAACCCCAAAACCCACAAATGAGAATGGAGAATGGAAGTGTTCCCACTGCATCAAGCTGAAGCTGGAGATGATGAGCCTGGTTGATGCTGAGCTTGGTGGTGCCCACACAAACACATCCAGTGCCAAGAGGTGCTCACACAAACCTAAAGTGAAGTCGTGAAGCCAACCAGCAGGGATCCAGCAGGACTGGAGATGGGACTCTGGGCTCTAAGGATATGATCTCCCTGTCCCCTTCTGACCAGACAGAGCAAGGAGCACTTCATCCAAACCTTGAGCAGTGCTGCTCAGCACACATTTTCAGCAGCAGTTGAATATGCAGTATTAAACACCAGGCAGGCAGGCTGGCAGCAAAGCCTTGTGGTTTATTGGTTGTTTTTTGTTTTTTTTTTTTAAATTGGTTGGAAACAGAAGTGCTGAGGTACTAACAGGCTGACTCCTGTTCTTACCTCTGCTGTCAGGGTGGTTCCAAAGAATGTTTATCAATATGGTGATAGGCACTTGATATATATAAATATGTATATGTATAAATACAGCAGAATATGCAAAAGAAAGCACTTAAAAGAAGTGATCAGGCAGAGAAAGACAGCAAAATTGTAGTAAGCAGAGTGGAGTTCACTCCTCTGTATTGTTGAGAAAGCAAAAGTGATTTTAGGAAATGTTTACAGGGGTAGCCTAGATAAAAAAATAGAGAACCTCTAGGAGCTGCACGGATTCCAAAGGAACTGCAGCCCCCCTGAAGTGCAGGGCCAGGAAGAGGGTCAGAGATCCCACCTCTCCTGGGCTGCTGTGGAAGAGAAACATTTCTTTAGTCCAAGAAAGAGCAGGCTGGAGGGAGACACTGAGAGAAATCTACAAGCTATCAGTAAGACAGCAGTTTCTTTGTTTGTTTAACTAGAGAAAATTTCAGATGGATACTGGGAAACCTTAGAGGGGAAAAGAAGCCATCCACACCAGAGCACAGCACTTCTGGGAAGGGCAGACAGGATTAAGACACTCGAACCAAATGCAAGAAAAAAAACACATGCTCCAAGTTCAGGCTGCAAGTTTGACTTCAGCTGTCATGATCAAGATTTATGAGAAAGCTGGAAGATTTTCACAAACTCTTAATGCCACTTTTTGGGTTGATGATGCCAGGCTTTATTTAATACTGGAGGTGTAAGTGACTGTGTAGAGCCCAGAACTGAGAACAAGACCAGAAAAACTTCACCATGGCCTGGAAGTGCTGGAAATTATAAATCCCTGGATAAGGGATTCTGCTAAAGAACAAAAGAGAACCACAAAAGCTCTCCCCAAAGCTCCACACACACAGGGTGCAGGAAAACCAGGGAGCTGTGCAGGGATTCTTCTCTCATATCCCATGTTGAAAGAGGCTGAAATTCCCCTGGATTCCCCACTAACTGTACCTTCAGCACCCAGCTGCACTGGTTTGAGGCTGCAGCAGTGATTTTATGAGGTACCACTGCACATTGCCCACCACCTGCAAAGAATTCACTCATTTGTGCAACAGGGATGGAAACTCCTTTGTAGCAAGCAAAAAAGCCTTCAGATAAAAAACTGTTTCACTTGATGCTGAGGAGCTTGGAAAATGACATTGCTTGTGAAAGCTGCTCAAACTTACCAAATTACCACCTGATCATCACTAAAGGGAATGTCCCTTGTATGGGGGTTCTTAAATGGTCATTAAAGTCGTTTAGCATCTGACTGATTTCATGAAGATTGTCCCAAGAACTTCATGAGGATCAGGGTCTGTTTTTACAAAATATTGTGTTTCCCAGGGTCCACAGGAAGCATAACCTTACTGGGGCAATCTAACTCCAACCATTAACAAGCACAAAATCCAGTTTGTTACCTCCTCCTCTTCACACAGGCATCACATCTTATTAACCTAAGAAGACCACTGCTAAGGTCTGGTTTAGAGTTTGCTAGTTCCCCAAATTCCTACTCAATACCAGTCTGGGAATCAGTCTGCATATTCTTAGTTTTTAAAAGACCTGACTGTAAAGATACTGTTAAGTGTCTATTCCACTGCTCAGGTATCCAGTTACACACGTTTTCATGCCTCCCTTGGCAGCCCTGATATGTACAAATTGCTGTTTGTAGATGGTGGGCTATGCCTAGTCAAACGGAGCCCATGTTAAGTACAAGAAGCCAACAAGAACAGGCAGAGTGTTCATCCAGCTTTGCTGCTGCTGAAAGAATTGGAAACCATTTACACAGGAGAAGTAAGACTGAAAAAGGGTCTTGTGTCTAGAACCAAATTATCCGAAGTTAGAGACAGTCAGCTGAGAACACCATCCCGATTAATGACCTCTCACAGACTCTTTTTTTTTTTTTTTTAAGAAATCCTGAGCAAATTGCCCACATTTAGTTATTTTTGCACGTCAGTGAATAACCTCCAAGAAGCCTAGTTGAGGCAACCTCATCTTCACAAACGTTTGTTGGCCCCAATACAACTGTGCAGCTGTATTCACCACAGGAGGAAGCACCACCACGACCAGACATTTTGTAATCACTAAACCTGGGATTACTCAACCATGTTGGTATCAAAGGCACTGGGGGAAGAACTGGATGCTGCTTTTCTGAGCCACTGTGAGGCTTGAAAGGGAAGAGGACTTTTCTTGAGTGTGATATGGCCAATTATACAGTCAAAATAAACTTTGCTTCTTAAGACATCAGTTATAGCACATTTGAAGAGGGGGACACACATCTGATTGAAATAGTTACAATTTTGAGCCAGGAAAAAAAAGAAAGCAAAGTTTCGATATCTGGCAGGACCAAGATGTTAGAAGTTTTAGAGCATCAGATCACTTCCAGCTGATAGTGCTGGTGTATTCTGAATATACATAGCTGATTATTTGCATATACAGACCTGGTCTGATCTCCTCAGGGGACTGTGATCTGAGCAGGAGGTTGGACTAGAGGCCTCCTGAGGTCCCTCCCCATCTTAATTATCACAGGATTTTTACTTCATCTCAAAGTACCGAAGGCAAGAGGCAGAAAAAAAAAAAATCATATTTTCCAGAAAGAAAAAAAAAAGGAGGCAGCTTCCCAAAATAGGAGACAGCAACTCTCCAAGCAGGAGCTATGACAGCAGCAGACTGTTCCCCACCTCAGACACTGTGAATGGCAGGGAAGAGAGGTGGCTGCCTGCCACCACCAGCCATGGGACACTCTCATCCAAACTAAGGAAATACCATTATGGATCACAAGTACCAGTGCTGCCAACAGAGCTGCCTGTCTAGAGAAAGGCAGGGGGACAACTGTCTTTGCTGTATTCTTGGTGACTTTGGAACGAGCACTTGGCACTCTGCTCCTGTTGAGCCTGTGGTTTGTTTAGCTCAACTGTTTTCCAAGCAAGGATGCTATAATTCCCATCTTCTGCTGCCAATTTATGAGGCACACTAAAGGTACAGAGCAGCTGACCTAGGAGTTTTCACTGTATTCTCTCTGAAGATGCACCCAGAAATCCCACACCAGGACAATGTTCACCCAATCTCCATCACTGCACAGCAGCCAAAACAAAGCCAGATACCAGGGAGAAAAAAAAAACCAGAAAAGCTGCATACAGACCTTCACACTTAAGTGTGATTGTAGAAAAATTAACTGTCAAAACAGCTGCTATTTAAAGTAGTACTAATCTATTTTTCTCACAGTACATTACCAGTGCACACAGTTCCTCCTCCTCCTCACATCCCCTGCTTCTAAACACCAGCAAGTTACAGCATGGACAGAAAGAATTGCACATATGCAATCAAAAATCTATCAGGAAAACAGGGAAAGGATTTGCAGCTCCATTTCAGCCCCATAGAAAAGTTTTAAAAGGCAACAAGGAGCCCTTCCAAAAGGGCTTGTAAGAGCTTTCTAGTTTTTTTGTGAAGTTGCTTTCTAACTGTGCAAGCAGAAAGAATGCACTGTCACAGCAATCCCAGCTGCCAGTAACATCAAACCCATTTGATTTTTAAAAGACCAAGAGAGGAGAAAATGGACTTCTTCCCACAGTATGACTTGGTAGTTTGCTAATTCTCAAGGTGACCCAACATCATCTGCAGCTGTGCATTCTTCCTCCCTTCCAGGAGAGGAAACAGAGAGCCTCCCCAGCCTCCTGACAGTGCCACAAGGCACTTGAGGGCAAAACCACCCCAGTCCTCATCCAGACTCAGAAAACCTCTCCATATTCCAGCTGGAGACTACTGCCCCAGTAAAGCAGCATCTCACCAGCATCATTAACACACGGGGGAACATAACACAGCCCAGATGAGAAGGGCCACGTGTCTTTCTATAGTGACAGCGCGGGTCCAAGTTAGCAGTCACCAGCAGCCTCTTTGTCCATCCTCTTTGATGCTGCAGCAGTGCTCCCACTTCAGAGCAGCACCAGTAATCACTGGGAATTTAACTGTATTGCCAATGCTCCTCTTCCTCTGTGCCCTGAAGATGATGATCAGAGCAAAGGGAAGGAATAATTTTTGTCAGCAGAGAATGGGCTGCTGCTGCCTGTGCTGGTACCAGCCAATGACAGAGGACATCTGCACTTCTCTTCACAGGATGTTAAGGGATGTGACTGATGAAAGATCTGTTGTCTACAGTTTGTGGTTCCAGCTGATAAGCTGGTGTCTGGCTGGAGCACTGCAAATTCCCACCTTTGAAACCAGGCAGAAGAAGCTACAGTAACCACCAAGACTCGGGTGATGCACTACGGGCCATTAGTTAAGATATTTAAAACCAATCTGAGAAGGTCAAAGAGGCCTTGCACCTCCTCTGCCAACCACAGCTCTACCTGGCACACCACTGCTCTAGCTGAAACACAGACATGGGCCTTAATCCTTTGTAGGCAGTGCTGTAACCTCTCCAAAGCTCTGCTGCTGGATTTCAAGCCTGTGCACGCAGGATCCAAGGCACTCTCTGGGATTATCCATGCTGCCAGGAGCACTGCTGCCTCCCACGAGCAGACATTTCATTTCCCAACTATTGTTTCCACATTCACGTCCTGCCTTGGGGCTCAAAGAGCTTTTGGGGGAACTACAGCCCTGCAACCCCCCCCCCATTATGGGGCTGCTGGACCTAGAGGAGTGCCAGCTGCAGAGTCTGAGCACCTGATGCCCTCCTGTCTCTCCCCTCGGAGGAAGGAAGCACCTTTTGCAGCCTTTCCAACCATCACCCCCAAGCTCACAGCCTGCAGAGACTTTTAGGGCTCACTTTATCAATTCCCAACCTGCAGAGACTTTTAGGACTTTACCAATTCCCAACCAGACGCAGGAGGCTGACTAGGACAGGGAGAGACGGGAAAACTCTCTTGGACTCATCTGTTACAGCGGCAGAAAAACCTTTTCCCTAATTCCTCATCGTTACTGGGAAGGTGCTTTACCAGTGCCAGATTAAACTGGAAGAAACGCTCTTTCCCCAGCCCGGTTCTTGCGCTGGGAACTGGAGAACCGATAAAAGTTCTCCTGGCATTCCCCCGGCGCTACCCTCTGGCTCCGCTTCCCAATGTCGGGATAAAACCCGCAGCCTCTCCCTCCCTCCTATCACGACAGTGCTGCTGGAGCCCTTTTCCCAAGAGGCCCGGGAAGGAGGGAGCCGCGTCCCGGGCTCCAGGAAGGGGAAGGAGAAAAGGGGAGGCGGGAGGGGTGCGCCTAACTTTGGCACCGCCGCTCCCGGAGATGCGCTCTCCGCGCTCCTCCCGCTCCGGCTGGGGGGTCCCCTCCCCTTCTCGGGACCGGAGCCGGTACCGGTGCCGGTTCGGTGGGGGCAGTGCCGGTTCCTCCGGGGGCGGCGGGGACGGTGCTCGCGTGACGTCAGCGATGAAGTGCGAGGCCGGCGCGGGG
>JAAWXA010000028.1:1882818-1940088 GCA_038090715.1 Florisuga fusca
CTTACATGACCCCTTGATGCCCCCACCCTTGCGCACCCCCTTCCCCACCCCGCACCCACAGCTCCAGGCGAGCGGGATGGGATCCCTGGAGTTGGGAGAGGAGCGGCAGACACCTCCCTCCCTTCCCTGCCTCTTCCCAGCGTGCTGGAGCACAAAGCTCCACTGCCTTCTGCCCAGCCTCCAGCCAACCTGATGTATACACATATATACGTTTATCTATAACCTTATAGAAGGGCCACGTTTACCCTATAACCTTTACATCAGGGCCATGCCACCAGCACCCCACGCACACTCCTGGGGTTTCTTTCTCCTCCCTCCCCGTGGGCAGCAGCCTGTGGGCAGGGGGCAGGGAGGGGGAGACGGGGAGCTGAAGCCCTGAAATCTCTGGGATTGAGGGATGCTGCCCCAAGGGGCTGAAAGGAGAGGGCTGGCTGAGGATACAGCCAAGATGCAGGAGGTGGCACTTCATGAGCTTTCGTTTAGAGCACAGAAAACAAAACAAAAACAAACAAAAATGCTTCAGGTAAGTTTATTTTTTTATTAGTTTAATAAAAATAAATGTTTGCTACATTTCCTGTTATTAAATATATATACACACAATAGATTTTTATTCAAAGGTATATAATTAACTATATATAAAAATATATAAACACAATAGCTTTGCATTCAAATACATACAATTAAGAGAAATCAAAGGTTTCTGTTCATAATCCACTTGTGGAAAACAACTGAATTCACAGTGACATTCAAGCCTGATTCAACAGTAACACTGCCTGCAGTGGTGCAGATGGAAGGCATGAAATTATCATACACTTGGGAATGCAAAATCTGCCCAGTCACTGTCTTACCAGCTGACCCATAGGTTTACAGTTGTTTTTTAGAAATTAATCTTTATCATATATTATCTTTATCATAGAAATTGATCTCTATCTTTATTAGATCTGTACTGGGTCTCATGGGGAGAAGCATCTCCCTGATTTCTTGTTCTGCAATGGGAGGCATCCCTGCTCCAGGTGATTTAGTTCACCTCTTTTCCTTGTCAGTCACTCAACTGTAAAAGGTGGCAGACACCAAGTTTTCTTCCTTCCTGCTTTTTCTTTTTCCCCCCAAAGAGCCCACCCAGTGCTTACTGCTCACCATTTTTAGGACAGGAGGATTTCCTGGGGGCAGCTCCTGCAGTCTTCACACAAGAAAAATTCTCCCAGGCCTTACTGAGTGTGTGTCCCACAAAACACCTGCAGGGAGAGGACTTTGTTCACAAGGCAGTGTTGCTGGGATAATGCCATTTGCCTTTGGTTCTGCACCAGCCTTTTCTTAACTTGTAAACCTACTGTAAACTCCAGGGAGAATCTTGGTATTTTTACATGGACACTTGTGCATTGGGAAAAAAAAAATCTTGATACAGTAAGAGAATAGCACAAAGGTAGCCAGAGGGAGGTTTGAGCATCACTCCTGGTTGGGATCACAGGACAAGTGTAAATCATTACAAAGAGGATGTGCTCCCTGTGCCCACATCCCAGTATTTTCTTCTATTGGCTGTTGAAGCAGTTCCCAAACAGGTGGCAGGATAATGCTGCACTGCTGAGTCTCCTTCTTTTGTCTTCCAGAGGACCAGGCAATAAAGAGAGAGGATGTGGTAAAACCACCTGAGAAGAGAAAAGGAACCAGTTTGGCTCTAGGAAGAGATGTGCTACAAGCCAAAGACCAAACAAGAGCCTGAGGGAGGGCAGGGCTGGCAGGTAACAGTGTCATCTCCAGGATCACCAAGTGTGGAGAAAAACGTGGACTGGGCAGCTGGACAGCATATGTAGAGGCTGGAAAAAAGGAGATCAGTGCTGGGCAACCTGCTGAAGGGAGGAGGCAGCTTCCTACCAGATGTCCAGGTAAGGGACACTGCAGTTACTGCAGGGACACTGCCAGTTACAGATGGGTCAGAAATAGAGAAGGGAGCATGCAGGTGACAGGAAAGATTTGTTGGTCTTGACAGAACCTACCTACCTCTTATTATAATGTCTCCTGCCCAGTGTACTGCTCCTGAGACCTCTTGTCTCAACAACATTCTTGCTGAGGGTCAGGGCAGAACCTGCTCTGCTGTTCTCTCGGGGAACCAATAAATCCCTTGGCAGAGAAGCAGAGAGACAGCAAGGCAGTTCTCAAGGGGTTTTTTGGGGTTATAAAATAATACTGGTTATTCAACAGCATTGCTATTTTTTATCCTACTGTGTTCAGAGGAAAAGGCACTCCTCTGAGAGGCTCAGAGTCTGCATTTAGCAGCTGAGTCACAGGCAGGGAAAGGGACTCACTGGAAGGGAAAGAATTACACAAAGCTCAAGCAAGGGGGTTTGGACCTCTTGCTTATGGTCATCACACATTCAGAGGCAACAGGCACACTCCCCTTTTCAGGGTTAATCCCAGTCTTTCCACAAGCTTAGCAGGTCTGTTCACACCTCCCCAAACCTCTTCCCATCTCACAGAAGCTGCTGCCGAGCCCAAAGGAGCACCCAGTCAGCTGAGCTGATGGCACAGGCATTCTGATGTCCTCACACACCAACATGCACACACATGTACATGAGGATACCTTGCCCAGGCCCCAGGGATCCATGTTTCCACAGCTTCTTTTATCAGTATCAGCTTTTTTTCTTTTTTATCAGTTCAGGCATGTACTCAGTTCCAGATGAGTGGAGATGCAATCTGGCTGGGGATGATGATGCAAACCTAAGTCAATCCACAACTCAGTTCTGTGGCTCCACTGCATGGCAGGTGGCCAAGCTGTACGTATCACAAGAGACAAAAGAGAAAGTTTTTAGGAAAGCTAAAGGAATAAAAACATGCATGAGTTAAAAAAGAAACAGTGCAGAAGATTCAGGGATGCAGAACTACCGAGAGGAATACATCAAAAGGAGACACAAAGAAAGCAAAAATATAGCAAAGAGGAGAAATAAAGTACAGTGATCAGGGGATAGAAAAGCATCCAATAACAAAACATGAATATTTCTTCTTAAGTTTTTCTGTCACTTTGCTGCCACAAGGAATCCAGGAGCAATCATGCATCTCAGTGAGACCACGTTCCTGTGTCTCACATGAACATCCTCCTGTCCTGCTCTCCTGGTACCCCAGGGAGACATCTCTTACCACAAGACCCCAGAGAAGCCAAGTGACTGACTCCCTGTACAGACTGGGAGCCATGTGGCAACCACTTCTCACCACAGCTGGCCCAGAGAGCAGTGCCAGCTACTCTGCAGCCACCCTGAGAGGAGGAAGGGGGACTTGTCTGCCACCTGCCACTTTTTCCTGCCACTGAGAAGAGGTGTAGTAATTTGTTTTATCAAATGGTTTTCTTGTACCCAATGCTAATTTTATCCATTTACAAACCTGTTTTTCATAGAATCACAGACTGGTTTGGGTTGGGAGGGAGCTTAAAGCTCCCCCAGTGCCAACTCCCTGCATGGGCAGGGACACCTCCCACCAGCCCAGGTTGCTCCAAGCCCCATCCAACCTGACCTGAGACACTGCCACTGAGTGGCAGAATAATAATAATAATAATTTTAAAAAAGCACAAAACTTGATTTGCGTGTCTCATCCTGCAAATGCACAATTCTGACTGCAGGACAGGGACCTGCAAACACAAGTCAGCTTCCAAACACAAATCTTGGCTTTGAAACTGTCATCCAGACATTTCAGGTTGCCACACTGTGTAACACCTATACACTCCTTGTCTCTTAAATAATAATAATAAGCCTTGGGCATCACCAACCTGTCCTTCTGCTTCAGGGACTGAAGTCCCAAATTTCTCAACAACAAATCACTCCGGGCAAATTTAGCAATAGAAGTGAAATAAAACCTAAAGCAAGCTGGAGTCTCAACCAGATGAGTCTACAGATTGCAAAGTTTAACATGCCATGCAGACCCACACTGCTCCTCACGAGAAGGGCTGTTCAGTTCCCCTGCAGAAGAGTAAGAAACAATGCAAAGGGCACCACAAATTTCTGACTTTATATGGATTAACAGGCGAGTCCCCTGTAAAGATCACAAAATTCTTCTTATTGTTGCTCTTCCCCTTTTAGAGTTCTCAGGAGGGATTGCAATGGGGAGCTCCAGAGCCTCTCATTATGCAAACCAAGGAAAGGATTGAGTAGGGCAATGTTTTTGTCCTGCTCAATGTGTTTACCTAAAATGTTCTTATTTAAATGTAAACGTTTTTACTTAAATGTAACAGGGGATGTTTTTATTTAAATGTAACTGTAAAGTTAGTGTAACTTTAAAGGTAGTAAACTAAAAAAGTAACACTGGAAGTCAAGGCACTATTAAAAAAAAATCTGATAGTTGGGAACCGTGGGAATCCAAGTGCAGCATGTGTGTAATGGAGAGACATAACATGGGCTGTGACAACTGGAGATTAACCTTCTTCAGTCCTCCAGCCCACTGAAATGGACTGGGTTTGAGCTGGGAAGTATCAGCAAGAAAAACTGGCTTCTCCCTGTTTAATCCTTGGTGTCTCTGCCACCTGCTTTCGTAACTGTGGCTAAATGCTACAGATCCTTGTCCACATCCAATGTCCAAAGTCCAGGGCCCCGTGTCCCTCACACAGCTGCCAGCACTCGGTGTCACCTTGCTGATGCTTCACTTTCAGGCCCAGGTGATGGACTCCAGAGGATACTCAACCTTTGTCCCCTCCTGCTCATCCCCTGTCCTCGTGACACCCGGTGTCATTCCGGACACACAGCCCCCTCTCCCTGCCCCTCTTTGGGGAGTTTCTGGAATGTCAGGTTGTGGCTGCAGCTCTCCCCCTCTGCCCCCCTCCAGTGCATCTGGGGTGCCTGGCAGAGCCCACCTAGCACGAGCTGGTTCAGATCCATGGGGCAGGAATCACCACAGAATGTTTGGGTTGGAAGAGACCTCCAAGCTCATCCAGCCCAACCTTGGACCAACACCACAGTCAGCTACTAAACCATGTCCTTAAGGACCAGGTCCAAATGCCTTTGAAATGCCTCATCATGCAACAGTTCCTCTCACACAACTACTTCACCTCTTCCACATCCC
This sequence comes from Florisuga fusca, assembly GCA_038090715.1. NCBI lineage: Eukaryota > Metazoa > Chordata > Aves > Apodiformes > Trochilidae > Florisuga > Florisuga fusca. The sequence continues at coordinate 1,887,859 of JAAWXA010000028.1, forward strand.
AATGGACTAACTTTGCCATCATAACCTTTTTACAATAAAATCCATCTTTCTCCAGCAGCTCCTTAAAGTTCCACTTGCCAGACAGCTCTGGTACCCCTGCCACAACCTGATACTTCTAAAAGACTTTGTCTTGGCCACTCTCAGGATCTCACAAGCAGAAATAAGGCTTTGAAGAATGCCAGGTAAGCACAGTATGTCACTCCTAGATTCCACTTGAACAAACCCGAGGGCAAAGAGTTCCTATAGGACCTTATCAGGGACAGAAGCTGCAAACAAAACCATCTCAAATTTCCTAGCTATAGCACTCAATTATGCTTCTGTGTTAACCTTTAAAGCTGGCACTTTCCAAACTTTCAAAATTCAGTCATTCCCAGGATTGTCCATCTTTCCCCACCACAGCAAGAAAAACAGGCAAGGTCTGGCTTCTCTAACTTGATGGTTCTATGTTCTCAGTGTCAGGAAAGCAGAACTCACTTTCCTTTTGTAATTCAGACCAAGCAGCCATCTACCCCAACGTGGCAACCAGAACAGTAGCACCTATTTCCTGCAACTGGTTAGGAACTATTTGCCACAAAAGCTCTTGAGAGAGAAATGAGCACCACTATTCTGAAAAAAGTTCAGTCAGGATTTTCACCCTACTCACTTCTAAGTCATTATGTCTTGATCAATTTTTGAGAGAAGTTTCTGTATATATGAATGCACCACAGAAAAGAAATCAAGTAGCTCCCAAGGATGGCACTCCTTTCCATCCCTGGATTTTGACAAGTTGGGCAGAGTCCAGGGGAATGTCAAAATTCCTATTCCTCCTCTTTCAATTTCTCTTCCTATAGCTGCTGCTATAAAACACCCCACAGTTCTGTATCAATTGTACATCCATTTTAGAGATACTGAGCTTTTTTTTTTTTTTTTCTCCTATGGGAGGAGCTTATTGTGGATCTTATCATTACATCTTCTTTGGCTGTTTTCCTTTCTGGGAATAAGAAGTATTAAATTATGTAAGATGAAAGACACCACAATATAATCCTTCACTCAGGAGGCCATCTATCCAAGGGGTGTAAATCACTCTCCATCTGCAAACATCAATGAAAAGCTGAAGATTTACAGCACTGATGACCTGGCTCCAAAACATTCCTACAAACAGTAATGAAAAGCAAACTACAACAATTACTCAAACAAAACACACAAAAACGCCACCAAACCAACCAACCAAAAAAACACAAAAAAACCCCAAAACAACTCAAAAAATGCTGCTGCAGGCTCCAGTCAACCACTCCTTTCCCAATCTACTGCTACCAAACCAAACTGTGGCATTACCTGCTTGTAATAACAGCACTAACTCCTTATTTGGGTGTAATATTAAAATATTACCTCTTGTTGTTGAATCACGTGAATGCAATTATCCACCTAGGAATGCTTCCCATTCCCATACATTTGTTCCCCCAGTCAGAAGGGAACAAAAAACTGGTGACACTAGTGGAAGTGCCTCTTTTTGCAGCCAAAAGCCTTGTAGGATGACACAGACAAATCAGGTCAGACAATGTTCCTTTGCTGCAGTCCTAACACTGTGTTCCCACCATTTCAGTCCATCACTCCCTTCCTATTCAGAAATTTCAAGGAAAGAACAAGAGTAAGAATCTGCCCTTGATAGGAATCATTTTCTTTAAAGAACCAGGCTCAGGATGGCAGAGAAAAATATTTTTTCAGGAATCCAGGTTAAATAACAGCCAAGCATCATTCCATATTCATAGAATCACCTCACAGTCACACTTCTGCCCTGTAGGCTTTGAAATTTTGTCTGTAGCTCACATCCCACATCCTATCTATTACAGAAAAAGTGAGCAAGAAACCATCTAGAGATAATATGTATTTCTATTTTTCTCTTCCAAGTCTCTTATAGTGTCACCCACCAAATGAACCTTCCATTTCCATGACTTTTTCACCTCTAGGGGGTGAAGGAAGTTTAATCCTTATAATCCATTCACTCCTCTGCCTCAGCGACAACTGGAAGTGCCACTGGAAGCACTTAACACAGACAGTGATGATCAGATTGATTCCATCCATTTATTTTCTATTGAGCACTCAGTGGGAATTAACTCCTCGAAAAATTCCTTCTCTTGGAAAGACTTGTGACAGTTGTGGACTGAAAGATGAAATGAAATGGGATGGCTGAGCCACGACAGCTTTGTGGGGATTTCCCAAACAGCAAAAATGCCAAGTAAAAAAACCTAAAATGTCTGCCTAGAGTACAGTAGCCTCTCTGAAAAGCTATGTTCTTAAATTCTAAGGTAAAAAAAAAAAAAAAAAAAAAAAAAAAAGAAAAAGGAAAAGATACAAGGTCTTGGGTAACATCCCAAGGGAGCTGATGGTACATAAATTTTGGAATGCACTACTTCAATGACTTAAAGGTTTTCATTTACATGCTTGCCTAAAAATTCTTCCCTTTTTTTAAGTAGCTGATCCAGGGACAAGAAGCCAGGCAGCACTCTGTGTGTGCATCTTCAACCAGGGTGTCCAGTTTGTCTGCTCCCAGGGTGAGAGTCAGAGAGGAGCAGAACATCACTCCTGTTCAGGCTGTGCAGCCATAAGCAACTGACAGCAAATATGACCAAACTACTCTGCTTGTAATAAGGGGCCCAAAGAAAAGACCTTGATTAATGGAAAAGTCAACTGAGGTGAAAAAAACCTGCAGTGCTTTCAGAATGGGCCCACAGAATCCATTTCACTGATACACAAGCCAGCAGAACTGAGGGAGCAGGGAGCAGGATTCCTGACCCACCACTAGGCAGAACCCAATGTTCATGTTCATTTCTGCATTTATCAAACTTAATTCAAAAAGAAATGGCCACTTCTTTCTTACTTGAAACTGCTCCACAATAGTGGTGGCTTGACAGTTAGAACTCTTCCTGTAATTTCCAGCAAACTGTGCTCATTATCCCTTTTTACACCTTTGTTTTGCTGCTTTATTCTAACCTGGAGCTCACCTAATTATTTTCCTCCCCTATATAAAGCCTGTGGAATTGTCACTTTTGCATCTTTCCATCAACAGCCTCTCTATGCCTCTCAGCATCCATGTGGTCCTTTTCTGCATCTGTTCCATCCCTCTGTTGAAATCCACTTATCAGGATGTGGGGGACAAGTCAGGCTCCTCCAGATAATGTCTCACCTCCCAATCTTCCTCTACACCAGCAGTTCCAACATTCTCTCACCACACTTCCACTTTTTCACTAGTGTCAGTCACTAGGGAAAACATTAAGTAGCTTCCAATATACTCTTGAAAAATCCAGTTCCCAGCCTCCTTTCCACGATACCTTCTCCCAAATTTTCTCCAGTCTACACAATTTCCTCCCATCACACAGTACCAAATACTTCCCTGACAATAAGACATACCAGCTCCAGTGTATTTCCACTGTGAAGAAAATCCTAACATAAGGTAATGAGTTACTCTGGAATATTCTGGTTTTGCTAAAACCATGCTGCCTTCCATCCCACCTTTCATTTTTCTCTGTCCCTTTCATTTTGCTCTTCAAAACCTGTTCCACATCTAAGTATTCCTGACTAGATAAACTGTATTACAAATCTTGTCTTCCCATTGGGTCCCCTCAACCATTTCCCCCCCTTTACAGGTAGTTTCCACTCCTTATTTTGTATCTAAAGTTAGATTGCAGATTTTTTGAAAGGGCTGTATTGTATTTATTGTGCTAAAGCACCTCAACTGCCACTGAAGTAAGAAAAAAAAGATGCAGAAAAATTATTTTCCTATTAAAAATCTGGAAAAACAATGGTTCTTTCCAGAAAGGAACAGAGTGGGACGTACACTGATAAATTTAAAACACATTGCAATACATTATTCCTATTTTCCTTGTCTTATATTTTTGTATTGTATTTTATTCTGGACTTGCTGATTTTGCAACTCAACTCATCTCCAACAACTTAATTCCACAAATCCAAACCACCAGGGATTATAAAGCAGGCACTTAGACACTGATCCCTTTTTTGTGGCTACCCAACAATTTATTTCACAAGCAAACCATCATTTTTTCCTCCACCACCACAATACCTGCCCTAAAAAAAAAAAAAATCCACCTTATTTCTTTGCTATCTTTCTTCCAAGAACCACATCCATCATGTGTACTATGAGGACTGTATTTCAGGTATGATCACTGGTAAAATCTGATGTGCTTTCTAACAAAAAAACCCAGAAATGTTTGTAGGGCTCCTCACATACCTTTTCTCAGAACTGTGTAATAAAAACCAAACCTCATCTGGCATATTTCCCTTTTTTGTTTGGTCTCAACAGCAGAATTATTGCCTTTGGACACCTTCATTAATTAGTTAACCAATAAATTATGTTTTCTTCTGCATTTCAAGAGGATTACTACTATGAAGAAAAAGAAACTACTAAACAAGAATCCTTCCTCTTCCATTTCTAGAAGTTTGAGCCTGCTCAGCCCCAAGTTCAGGCAGCTGTTGATGCATAACACCACTTATCTTCCAAGATTTGCCTGCAAAAAGGATGAGGAAAAAAAGCCCAAACAAACCTAAACAAAATTTACCAAATTAGTTTCAAACTCACTCATTTCCCATACTGTTGTTTGTCATTCCTTTCATATACAAAATAAGGTTCCTCCAGCTAAATTTATTTAAAACATCAGACTCCTGGGAGCTGGAAGGGAGCTCTAGAGATCATCAAGTGCAATCTCCATGCTGGAGCACATGGTTGGGATTCTGGGCTGCAAGGGCAAGAGATGGAAGGCATGGATCACCCTCATGACCTAAATGAGGGATGAAGGGAGGACAGATCCATCCACACTCCTGTGTGTCTGACCAGAAGGTCAATCACCAATTTTTTTGCTCTTCAGTTTCCTAACCTGTGAAATGAGGACACAACACAGCAGTTCCTGGGGGGAAACTTCCTTCATTACAACTTGGAAAGCGTTGGAGGCTTTTCCAGTGGGTTTCCAGTGTTATATGAATGGAAAAATAGATGCCCAGGTGGCATGCACCCCAAGTGTCTGTTGTACAAAAACAACTGGCACAGGTTGCCCAGAGAGGTGGTGGAAACCCCATCCATCCCTGGAAGTTTTTAAGGCCAGGCTGGATGGGGCTCTGAGCAACCTGAGCTGGTGGGAGGGGTCCCTGCCCATGGGTCTGGATGATCTTAAAGGTCCCTTCCAACCCTGAAAATTCTATGATTAAAAAGCTGGTTTTACACTTTGGATCCATTATTAGCATCAAGTAAACACGTTAAAAGATTTTTCTTCCTTTTTCTTCCCTCCCTGCTTTGTTCTCAAGGAAAATAACTCGCTGTTAGGCAGAGCACCAAGTCCTGGTTTGCTTCCTGGGTTTGTCACTCCAGAACTTCCAAGACACTTCAGCACCTTCCTGCATCTTAGTTCCTCCCTTTCACGTAAAAACAAAGAAACAAAGAAAGCAGAAAGAAAAAAAGAAAGAAGAGCAGAGAAAAGGAAAGGAAAAGGAAAAAAAAGAGAAAGAGAAAAGAGAAAGAGAAAGAGAAAGAGAAAGAGAAAGAGAAAGAGAAAGAGAAAGAGAAAGAGAAAAAGAAAAAGAAAAAGAAAAAGAAAAATCCACCAACCAAACAATAAATATAGATTTTAAAAACCCACCCCAAGGAAATAAAATCGTAGACAAAACCTGAGAGCCCCTCCTGCCCCCTGGAAGCCTTTGCTACCCGAGGAGGCAGCAGGAAGACATGGCTCCCCGGTTCGGTCCAGAGCTCGCCAGGAAGGCAGCTCCATGGCTCCCCGGTTCCGTCCAGAGCTCACCAGAACGGCAGCTCCATAATTCCCTGGTTCCGTCCAGAGCTCGCCAGGAATGCACAGCTCCATGTCTCCCCGGTCCGGTCCAGAGCTCCCCAGCAGCGGAACCAGCACCCCGCAGACGCTGCTGGGCCGGGGTCCCGCAGAGCCGCGTCGGGAAGAACCGCGGGCAGAGACCGGGGCGGGACCCCGGGGGCAGCCGAACCGCATAAAACCACCAGAACTGCCGCTCGGGGGGGGAGAGCCTTCAGGAGAACCCGCGGACCGGACCGGGCCGGACCAACCCTATTTCCCCGCTGCCGCCGGAGCGGCTTTGGACCCCATCCCCGGCAGGGTCGGTCCCGTCGGAGCCCCCCGGCTCCCCGGACCGGGGTAACCCCCCCACTGACCTCTGATGGGAGCGGAGGATGAAGCCAGCAGCTCCCCGAGGCCCGCTCGGGCCCGGTTCGGTAGCAGCAGAACGTTGTCCCCGCCGTGCCTGGCGGTGTTTCCGGTAAATCCCGGAATTCCGCGGCGCCTACAATTCCCGTCCTGCCCGGCACCGCGCTTTAACCCTCTGCGGTACCGGAGCTTCCCGGCACCGCCGCCGGCCCGACCGGTACCCCCTGCCCGCCGGTACCGCTCNGGTCGGGCCGGCGGCGGTGCCGGGAAGCTCCGGTACCCCCTGCCCGCCGGTACCGCTCCTTCGTGCTCTCCGGGGCTCATGCCGGGTTTCTCCGTGGCCCGATGAAGGAGGACGAGGCTCCCGGACCCGGTCCGGTCCGGCCCAGCCGAGGGGTTGTTCCGAGCGGCCCGGCCCGGCCGGGCCGGGGCCCGGTGATGCTGTGGCAAGGTTTCTATAGTCCCGCCGTCTGGTTTCTGGTCCCAACTCCTGCTGTTTGTTACTGGTGGTATCGCCAGTTCATAAAACCAGGTCAAAGACTTTCCTCCAACTCTTCAATTTTTTAAAAAAATATATTTTTTAATTATTTTTTGTTTATTTGTTTCAAAACCCAAACCGTAATAAATTAACTAAAAAAAAAAAAATAGCCTTACAACCCCCCGAAAACTCTGGGGCAAAGTTACCGGGAGATGCTGGGTTATCCTGCAGTGAAAACGATGTAAAAAAACCAGAATTCCTGTCGTGCTCTGCCTTCCTCCCCATCCACTCTCCCCCAGGTGCTCAGGATAGGTACCATGAACACACACAGCACTTTTTCAACTCCTCACTTAAAACACGGAGCAAATGATGTGCAAACAACTCCCCTGCTGCAAACTGAAGGGGGGAAAAAAAATAAAAATAATAAAAAAAAATCACCCAGGGAGTCAGATTCCATTTTAAAAGTGAGTGAAGGACAGGAGCAGGGAGCACAAGCTCATGGTAGCAGCAGAACCTCAGAGTAAAACCCAGTGGGTCTCCCCCTGCACAGCTTGGGTGCCAGGCACCCCCTGAGCTCGTCCCCTGCACAACTATTTTATTTGCATTATATTTAGTGAAAGCCTCGTAGAGCAACCCCGAGTCAAGTGGCTCTGATTTGTACTGCTGCAAGCTGTGAGATGCTCAGACGTGTCTGCCTGACAGACTACACAGAAATCTGGCTTATCCCCCAGCCTCTGAAACAAATGCAAATATCCAGAAACATTCTGCTATTTCTCCAAAATTAAAAACACGTAAGTCAAACAAATCCACTGCCAAATATTCCGTGCACAGATACCTCCCTTTAAAAAATAAATCACTGCGAATTTAGTATTTATTTCAGACCATAAACAGCACAGAGGAAAGAAACACAGACACGTTTTCCTTAAAAAAAAAAACAAAAACAAAAAAACCACCAAACTTATTGATAAGAACAGCACATACATAGCTCTTTTTGTCAAGTTCATTTTTTAGGACCTTGTCCCTTACATCAGCCTACGAGCCAACAGCTTTATCCAGAGAAAACACTATTGGGAAACCTTTTCAATGTTGTACTGTTTTTCAGACAACTTCCAGGGGTTTTTTTAAAGACAAATCACAGCCACGTTATTCCAGACAGCACAAATACAATTATTTAGGATTTATTCCTTACTCTGGCAATTTTTACTTGAGCATATATTTCAGAATTTCCCAGGAAAACACAATCAATTGCAGCCTGGCTCAGCGCGCCGACACTCTTACCCCTTTCCCTACATTTTCTCTTTACAAATCAACCACAAACATTTTGTAAGTATTTTACATATATACAACAAACTCTTAGAATGGACAAGACCACAGAAGAAAAGCTGGAAAACAAACTGCAGCTGTAAATTACCTCCTCCCATGTTCCAGACGTACCTACAAAATCCCTGCTCCCTGGGACAGCATTATACATTCCATGATGAGTTCGGCCTTTTTATATTTTGCACTATTTTAACACCCTAAATTTATAGATTTTTAAAATTGGCATGTTAAAAGGGCTTTATTTAAGGATTTCAATGAAAATAGTGTTATGTTTTGTCATATTACCATAATCCTTCTTTTTAAATCACTTAGAATTTCAGTATAACCTAATTAAGTAATTTTAAGTAAGTCTTAACCCAAATACATAGATGTAATAAAAATGTAGTTTGCAAACAGGGAAAATGGACTTCTAAAATGGATTCCTCAGGTATGAAAAAAGATGCTGAAACATTTTCTCCCCACAAACTTTTGAGATCTGAGCTATTCCACAGCACTTCCATTTAAGAAATAATATAAGAAATCAAATTTCAGCAAATACCGAGAATAAAGTTTCCCTGCAATTTTATTTGTTATTCCTTTTGTACTTGAAAACTAAAATTTAAATTTTCCTTGCCAAAAAGGAGGGAGACCAGGGAAAGATAAATACTGCAAAATCCTAATTACCTATCTTCACATATTGTTTATTTCAAAGCTCTGCTGACAGTGGTTTACATTGTTTTTTAGATATTGTATACATTTTGCCAGAAAAAAAATGTTATTATTGGATTTTTGCCTTTTAAAAGACTACAGAACAACATTACAGATTTTAGAGCCTTCTAGCTATTTTTAATCTCTCTTTTTTAAACACTACAAACGTCCCATTTGGTAAATGGAATTTACATTTCTCTCTTGTCTGAATTATCAGAGCTGGATCAACAATTCAAAACAGAAAGGATGAGTGATGCACCCCAATACAACAGCAAGCCCAACACTTTAACACAGATCCTCTCTCCATCAGTGTGTAATAAGCTTACACAAAATATAAAATATCTCCTCAGAAATGCAGGCTCTGGCCTGATCAGAAAATTTTACTTATTGGCTAATTTGACCTCAAGGAATAGCAGCTTCTCAAAAAGGATCTATCTGTAGCTTTGTGCCATTTACTGACTCTTGCTTAATTAACCAGCACGCTTAAAAAAAGAAGTATTGTCCCTTCAACTTAATCAAAAGAGACTATTTTTAATTGCTACCATATCAAATATATTTATCAACACGAGAAAGCCACGTACAATTAGAAAGAACTCATTTTCTCTCCCTGTCTTTGACCAGCCATAAATTACAGCTTCCACCTCCAGTTTGCTGCTCTAACCTCAGGTGAAATGAAAGATGCACCCCAGCTCACAAATGCATCCCTCTCCCTCTGACATCCCCAGCTTTGAAGGGGACAATCCAGCCCAGCACCATCAGCAATGCTGCCCTGCAACCAAACCAACCTCAGGAGGACTTGGCATTCACTTCCCTCCCTCTCAACACTTTGCCTCCTCGCTTCTCTCAAAATAAAATATTTGGGGTTGCCTCAAATGCCGGTAAACCCCCAAACCAAAAAGGCCAGAAAGGTCAAGTGTTATTTAATCTGAACAGAAAAGTCATTTTCTCTAGAAGTTGAAGGCTGTCAGGGACAGGACATTACCTGAGAAGTGATGCTCTCCTCCCTGGGCAGCTGTTCTGTCCCCAACAGGGGCTGTCCCGTGCTCTCTGTAACATAAAAAAGAGAAAAAAAAATAATAATTACAATTATTATATGCTTAGACCCATTTCTGCACATCCAAATTACCCGGCCCTCACAAGGCTTTGTATCTCTTGGTCTGAAAAATAGTTTTAAAACTCCTGTTGAATTCTAAATAGAGCCCTCAAAACTGTTTCTGATCAGTCAGGTAGAGATGTCAAAAATTAGCTCCGTACAGGGCCAAGCAAAGTACCAGCTCCTCCAGACCCACTTTTCAGTTCTTAGAGACATTAATACTGCTGCATGCTCCCTCTCATTAGCAATATTTAATCTGCAAACAGCTTGATCTTACATTAAAAAAGAAAAATATAATTTATTTTACATTTAATGATTTTATTTTTTTTAAAAAAGAAGCCATTTACATTAGGGACAGAGTCCTGAGATATTCCTTTCCATGCCAGCTTTCCCCTGCTCTGTTTTAAAAGCTGAATACCTTCCTAGATAAATATGGTGTTTGTTTTACCCATTTTTCTGTGATCTGTGTTATTGTGTACTTATTTGTGATGCTGCAGAATTCACACAGGCCTCTAGTTTTGAGACTTCTACCTCCTCCCTTCACCTGTGAGGAAGATACAAGCTAAAAATCACTGTCTCTACACCATTTTTATGCCTTTTTTTTCCTCTACACTCATTCAAGCAAACGTGAGGGGAAAAAAAAGTTAAGATAATGAGGGCAAATCCATGGTTTACTACATTAAAAAAAAAAACAAACTTGTTTCAGTTTGCCATTTCATGAGCATTATCAATACAAGTCATGATCAGAAAACCTCAGTAGTGGGGAGTGTAGTATTTATGGCTAAACTGCCCTTAAAAAAAAAATTAAAATCTGCCTGTGTTGAAATCTTTTCTTCCATCTTTTACCCTTCTCCTTCCACATATTTTCCCCTCTCACTGTGTTCAGATCCCAGCTGACTCTTGCCACTCATGTATTTTGCCACCCAATTCCTTAAGACATTGCCAGATGTGAAGCAAGGAAGCATTTTGCACAAAGTTAACTTATCTAAACTATTTCTTTCCTCCTTTGTCTGGTTTTCTGAATGGCACCCCCATGTTTTTTTTTACCCCCTGCTCTTATTTTGTTTGGTCTTTGCTCTCTTTTCTGTCCCTTTGTCTCCTGCTGGTCCTATTAGATGGGGCAGAAAGAACTGAGTGTCCCTCTCTCCTATTTGTTACACTCTTTCATTTTTCACTGTTTTACAGATTAAACACATTCTACTGTAATTTTCATATATATTTTTAAGACAGTTTTTTTTTCCATTCTCTAGGAACTTCCTGATCACAGTCACCCAGACTTTTGCAAAGCAAGGAGAGTCCTGTCCTGCTCCAGCACATGCTCCTGTCAGCATGCTAAGTGTAAATGACTCACAAGACTGTGATGCAAACCATGAAAAAGGAAAAGGAGGTAACATGCAGAGGTGCCCCTTAATATTATAAAGAAAAAACCCAGACATTTCTAACTGACTCTGACTTTTTAAAGAGATACCATCATGAAAAAGCACCTATCTGAGGGGAAATCTTTATTTAGATCACCATCAAGACTTTTCTACCCTAATAAAAGTAACAACAACAAGAAAAAAATTAAAATTGAAATTTCCCATTCAACATCACCTTTTTAGGATTTACTTTTCTGCATCTCACTCAGCCTGGAGAGTGCAAGTCACCTGTTGGTTTCACTTTTGTTCTGAGTCAGTTTCACTTTCATGCTTTGGCAAAATCTTTCATATTTTTGGTTCAGCAATGTTGAATAAGACACTTACAATTTTAAGCAATCCTCATGACCCATATTATATGAACAATTCATGTCCATCTTTTTGCCAGGACACTAAGAAAAAATAATTTGGGGGTCTAAATATAAAGGGCAGCATCCTCCTAAAGAAGCAGCTTTTGCCTGTCTCATGTTAGGGTATGGTCTGCTCCTTCTTTCCCTGAAATCAATAGGAAATGTGCCATTAACCTCACCAACATCAGGATCAGGCCTCTGGGTCTGTAATTTGCAACAAAAGAATGCCATATGCAGGCCAATATATTTCTTATAGCACACGATGTTCACCTTCAATTATCTTCCTATGCAAACTCAAGGGAAAAAACTGCCCCTGCATCTGCCTTGCTGCCTGCTTTTAAATTACTGATAAATACCCTTCTTGAGACAAGCCCTAAGAAATGAGAGGGCACCTAGCCACTTGGATTTTATCTTCCTGCTCCCAGTTATATGTATGTTTCTCCATCAGAAGCTGGATGAAACATTCCCTCCCATACAGAACCCTCCCTGCCTTGCCACATACTTGTGTAACCCTTGTTGTGTTTTGGTTTGGGGTTTGTTGGTTTTTTTTCAGGATAAACCACAATGCTTTCAGAAACTAGAACCACCAAAACACAAAGAAAAAAAAAAAAAAAAAAAGGCTTCCAGTTCTGTTTTCCAAACCTGTACCTTCCCTTCTCTTATTATTTGCCCCTCTCCTCGGCAGGGAGTACCACGAGCTGGGAACTCACACGTAGTACAGGCACATGGACATACAATGCAATTTTTCTCCAGTTCCCAAAGCACTGCAGGTCCTGTCTTTGCATACAGAAAGGTTTCTGGGACATTGAGACTTAATGGAAAGTCTAAGGGGTTTCTAGGAGCCTCGCAACACTCACTTTTTCAACTTATTTCCTAGAAAGTCTGTGACCTGCGAGCAGACACGGAACCTCAGGAGCTGCTCACAGAAATTCCTGTCCTGTTCACAGAAATTCCTGTCCTGTTCACAGAAATTCCTGTCCAAAAGTTCAATCTCAAAAGCTTACATATACAACTCCAAATAGTTCTCAGCTTTATTTGCCCTCCCTGTTTTATCTCACCACAAGAAACATGAATAAAAACGGGGACTTGCACTGTTCTCCTGTGCCCCTCCACTTCACAGACACACACTTCTCTATCCAAGCACCCTGTGGCACTATATATATGATTTACATTAACAGGTGATGCACTCAGACACAAGCAGCTTCCCCAGCACTACTTAGCACACTTTCCCCTTTTCTCCTTTCCTGGATGCCACTGTATAGGAAAGGAGATAATGCTCTCTCAAAGGATTTCTCTCCACAAGGTTGGTGTTTCGAAGGCCAATGTGACATGAGACTTCCACACACACTTCATTTCAAGCAGAAAAACACCATGCCTGACTTCCGTGGGAATATTGATTCAACTGCACCAGTGAAAAGAAAAAAAGAAAGACCACTACCATCCCCTGGGCCACAGGAAACCCCTGGGAAGCATGATCAGGACACTGATGTTCACAGACACACAATATGTTACCCCCATGTCCCAGTGTAGCCACGTTCCTCCTGGGTGCCAAAATCTACTTTTTCCTAACTGCAGTGAATAAGGCTCATTTGCCCCCAATTTCTTAATTTCTAAAGGAGCTGTGGTACAGTGTCTGGGGGGGAGTTTGGGTTTCACCCAGAGCTGCATCTCCCTCCATGACAAAGTGTCCTGGGAGAAAGACTTTGCTACCACCACCTTCCACTGTGTTAGCTTTTAGGGCAAAGACTCTGAATTGCATCAATTTCTTTGATATATGATAAAGCTTAACTTAAGCAGACACTTGTCAAAGTAGCAAATATCCATCAGTTAATACTGGTGGATCATTACCACCAGGAGAAATAATTACAGGGAAATACAATGGCCTGTTTCAAAATGGTTCCCCTAAAGGATGCTTCAATGCTGTTCTTGGTGCATTCATAGAAATTATTTCCTTCTGGAGCATTTTGCCCTGTATTTTAACTGCCTTTTATATAAATATTTACTGTAATTTTTTGTGTGTTACTTAAGCTGACTGGATAATTTGAGCTGTGTGATGGTTATTTATCTTTTGTCTTTCGTTATCAAGGATCTTAGGGCCTCACAGCAAATAGGATCAACAAAACCCTTGAAATATTATGGATGTGGCAGAGGGGCAGAAGGCTGTTAGCATGGGAAAGACAACAGGAAGGTGTCCTTCCAGAGGTACCTAATGTTACACTAATTCCAAAGAACTCCTTGTGAGGTGCCTTGCCTAGCCAGACCGGTAGTTTTTAGGGCTCTACAGTCTCTCCTTGGGGTTCTCCATGGTCTGCAGCCCTCTCCTGACAGGTCCTGCTGCAGGATATGAGGTTGTCCCAGGGGCAGCCTCCTCCTCTCTCCTTTTCCCATCTGGAAATAAGGTGTGGAGCAACTATCAACAACCACTCACTAATGGATTTGTTTGGAAAGGCACCAGGCACAGCCCCTGGAGCTATGCATCCGTCCCGTTATTAATAATAATTGTAGCAGAGCATAACTGTCATGACAGGAGGGTTAAACCCAGGGGCAGAGATGGGAACAGCTCAAACAGTGTCTGTGAAAGGTGCAGTGAGCACAGCTGAGGGTCTCTGCCTTTTCACCTCTTTTTCACTCCACTTCAGTCCCAAACACACCACTTCAGCTCTCTCCGTTTTTTCCTGAGCTCTTAAGCAGTGCCCTGATCCCAGCTCCATGGGGCATTCACCCAGGATGAGCCCAGCAGTGGGCAGGCTGGGTGCTGGGGATGGAAATCCTTGGAGATCCTTGGGGATCCCTGCTCGTGCCTCTGAGCCACCAGCATCTTACCCTTTGCACAAGGGGACTGGCCAGGATCCAGTGAATATTACAACACAGGGATTACAAATGGCATCTGGCCCCCATTTCAAACACCCAATCTAATGCAACTCCCCAGATTTCCCGTTTCTAACTGAGGACGAGCTGATCAAGAGCTCTAAAAATACAGAGAACATGGAGGGGGGGGAAGATATTTTCATTCTTTCCTTCAATTTAAAGCAAACATGCCAACATCAAACCCTTCTCCTGCTGCCCACTGCATTGCCCGTGACCAAAACCACTTCTGTCTGAAGAGGAACAGGAGAGACAGATGGCTGCAACTCAGCTGATGCTATGGACCCTGCACTGGCATGGAATTATTTAGGTTCTCTGCCACCATCAAGAGGGCTTGGCTGCACCCAGGCTCACCAAACCTGGCTTCTCCCACTTTCTAAAACTGCTGCTAGGGAATCAGCTGCTTAGACCAGAACTTCACCTCTGCCAAAGGAGTGTTGCTCAGGCTGTGGGTTGCAAAAGGATGTAACAATACTCAGAAATGTGAAAACCCCAAGGTTTGTCAGCAGGAGGTTAGTTTTGGAGAGCAGGGGGCTGAGAAGTTCCTGCAAGTACCCAGGGAAGCCACTAGGCTGGTGACTTCCTTGGCTTGTTGGCAGCAAGTCCAGGCCCCCTGGAAAAGGGAGAGTTTCCAGGCAGCAACCAGAGAGCCTGGGTCCCTAGCATTGCAAAAGAGAAGAATTCAACCCAGTAACAGGGAGAGAAATTAATCAGAAGGAGGTCACAGAGGCAGAAAGTTTGATAAACACTGCACTAATGGAAATATGATATTGCAAACAGTAAGGTGGCAAAGGAAGGAAGGACATTTACTGCCTGCAAATGGGAAGAGGAACCCCACCACAGGTCCCAAGAACTTGACCCCTAAGAGTACAAAAACAAAAACAACCCACAAATGAAAAAAACAAACTAATCAACCAAAAAAAAACCACAAAAAAAAAAAGAAAGAAAGAAAAACCAAACCACAAAACAACCACAAAAAAAAAAAAGTAATGACAAGATTAAAAAAGAAACACAAAACTTTTCCTAGTGATAGGCTGATGGATAGAAGCTCTCTCAGACCTCATCAACGAGTGGTGCTTCATTTAGTGCCTGCCTCTTCACCATATATTCAGTATTCTTCTACAATTAAAAAGCTGGGCATGCCCTCCTAGTCCAAAAGCATTAGTCCTCCTGAAGGAGTTACAAGGGGAAGGGTGGGAAGGAGCTGCACACCCCTTGTCTTAGCTGGAAAAAGTGCTCGGAACATGAACTCTGATTCCTCACAAATGTATCCTGACCTTGGAGCCTGTCATGTGTTCTGCCTTGCAAGGAGACAGCTGATGAGCTTGCTCTCTTTCCCTCTGCCTTTTTGATGGGCTTCAGCTATAAAAACAACTTCTTCCAAAACGAGCCTTCCATTTTTTAAGTTTTTTTTGGTCCTTAGACCAGTTTTGTGCACTACCCCTGTCCTTCCCCACTCGTAGCCTGGGGCAGATGATGTAACATTTCTCTCACAGCCAATATGACAAGAATATATTTTACTTGTTTCTACATTTTCTTTCTATGGTTTGGTTCCCATTCCAGAGCACCTGGGTAAACAACTTATATTCAACCCACCATATAAAACTGCCTGCAAAAAAAAATCAAATACCCCTTATTTCTCCTGCTCTCTTAACAAGCCAGCAGAATAAATAACATCCTCTGATTAAAAAAAAAAAATTTGGCTAGGAATTTTTTATTTTTTACCATAATGAAGGTTAGAAACCACCTATTAACACAGGAGGACCAGAACATCTCCATTTTTACTCCCAGGAGGACCATCTGAAAGCATACTATGCCTAGTCCTCAAGAATACATATTCATGGGTTGTAGACCAAGCTGTACCCAAGTGAATTTGGACACCTGGAACACCCATCCCTTTCCTGGACACCAGCTCTAGCCATTCCCAAAGAGCAAAGCACACTTGTTAGCACTGAACAAGTGAGGGGCTTTCCAACAGCACACAACAACTTAGATGGAATGATGCAAAACCCACTGGATTTCCCTAAAAAGAAAATGAAGGTTTCAGGAATATTCTGGGTGTGACTTCAATCTTTTCCTACTAAAAAAAAAAATAAAAAAAAAAATGAAAGAATGAAAGTGCTTTATGAAAATGACACCAGTGGTCCTACAGGTTTTGATGAAACATGAGGCCCTGTCAGCCTTTCTCAAGGACATTTCTTCCTGCCATGACCTTGCAGCCCCTCAGTAATAATGGATGAACATTCCATAAAAAGGTTCCCATTGTTTGTTTAAATACTGGGAGATTTCTGGTCATGGCCCTTAGCAACCCTGTCTTCTCCAGCTGCCCAAATAAAGTTAAAATGATCAGGCAAGTCCACAGCAGAAGACAGTTTGGGGCTGAGACTTATCCACACATTGACAATTAATTACAGACCTAGCTGTCAGGAGTGGTCGTGGGCCCAAGGACAGATTCCTGAGCAGAGCAGGATGAAGTGGCCACTTCAGACAGGTGAAGGTAAATCCTTCCTGCTCAGGTTTTGTGTCTCTCACCATAAGGTACTGACTGTGTTTTGCAAAGGGACCCAGGCTGCTGGCAGAGTGTAAAGACACACAAAAGAGAAGGTCCAAGCAGATTAACTCAAACTTCACTGTTACTCATCTCAAAGAAACTAAACACAGGGAGAACACTTCTGATTTGCATGGTCAAGCTAAAATCTTTTTTTTTTTTTTTTCCTTCGGAACCCTGGGGAGCCCAACACAGGGACAGGAGTTGGATTTAATGATCCTGATGGGTCCCTTCCACCTCAGCAAATTCCATGCACCTCCAGAGCCTGTGGATATCCCATCCCTTGCAGCTGCACTAGTGTTGCACGTCTGGGTGCAATGGGTGAACTCTGGAATGACAGAGAATGACCTTGACGAATGGGCAAAATTCTGAATTTTCATTAAATTTGGAAAATGAGACACATCTGGAACCCCCACGGATGGCAAGGGAATCTATCTGCATCCACCATCTTTTTACCAGCTGTAAATAGCCATTATACAGCTTCTAGGTGTACCATTAATACCTTCTGGGGTCATGTCATTTGCCACCTCTACAAGGAATAAAGTCACCAGCAGCTAGGTGACATATCATCTATTTTATACAGACTCCATTCTACATTAAAATACCTTTTCTTTGGGGAAAAAAAAAAAAAAAAAAAAAAAGAAAAGAAAATAAGTAGCTCTCCATTTCCAAAGCTTCAGTTCCAGCTAAGCAAGCAGACAGCATAATCACAAAGTCCAACCCAGTAATATTAGAATACCATACACAGAAATATTCTGACACATACAACCTGGTTCAAGCCAACTCTGTTATGTGCTAGAATGTAGCCAGAATTTTTTTTTTTTTTTCCCCCAAAACAGGCCTGACTCAACCTTGCTGGAAGACTGAGCAATGCAGTTAGGCACCACAGAGCTGGACTGGTCCCAGTCCAGAGCTGAGCACCTGGGAGCTGTCTCCAGGCTCCACATCTCCATTCCAAAATCCTTGCATCCTGACTGCTCTCCTTTTGGGTCCTGTTAGATGCCCTGGTGCCACCTATTTTATAGCCCCCCCTCCTGAAATACGGGTTTGCTGCATGATTAAAGCAGAACAGAGCTGGAGATGGTTTGGATGGTTGCTTTGACTTTGACAAGCATAAGTCCTGGCTGTTGAAGCAGGATTCTATACCATAAGTATAATGACCATTAAAACTAAAAGTTAATAGACAAACATTGAGGCCAATTAAATGTTTTGTTTTTTTTTTTTTTTCCAGTGAAATAAATTTAATTAAGGGTATATTTTAGCTTTAAAAATGCCTGCTAGGAGCAGAATGTCATTATTACCTCAAGAACTTGCATTATAGACACACAGGATTTTATGTGAGTTGGGAAATTCTACTAACCTGAGTCCTATTTTCTCCCTCTCCCAAATTAACCAGGGAGAAAAAGGGAAAGGGGACACTTAAAGTTAATTAAAGCTACATTAATTACTTCTCATCCTGACAGGATGGAGCTTGAGAGACCAAAGACCAAGCAATTGGTTCTTCTTTTTTTTGAAACAGATTAGTGATGGAAACTGTGGCAAGTATGAGTCTTAGGAAACAGAGTAGAAACCTAGATGGCTGTAGCAGGAAAAAAAATTAAAATTTGAACCTTTGCTATCAATATTCCTCTGGTTTTAAGTTTACAGCCACAGATGAGGCTACTGCAGCCCAAATCCTGAAGTATCTGCCTTGCTTAATCTGCTGCTACCATCAGGAGGAGTTTGGCAACTTTTATTTACAGAGTCCTACAGAAGAAATTCATCTTAACTTGTGTAGTAATGGTTTACCTTAATAATATACATATAAATATATAAAACATCATAATTATATATAGCTGAAGCTTCATCATTGGGAATTTTTACATTAATGGGTAACAATGAACAGTTTTCCACATCTGACTTATTTTAATGTGGAATATAAAAATATTGGAAAACTGATTCGGGGGATTTAAACCAACCTGGTAATATGTTTGACAATTTGAGCAACATTGGCATTATTTCTAGAGAGCAAAAAAGAAGAAATAGTTTGTGTGACAGGAGAACAAAGCATTTCCAAAAATAAATAAAAAAAAAAGTATCAGAGGTATGCATTTGAGAATTTATTCTGGAGAATTTACTGGTCCCATCTAAAACTGTTCATGAATAAATCAAGAATTAAGCATGTTATGAATCCATCAATTCTGTTTTCTATACTGGGCTTACACTACAGCTTACAGAGCTCACTTTCTAATTAATGAAATATTTAATAACATAATCATATTTAAGCTTATTAATACGTCTCTTAAAAGCACATTATTTCCCCGAAGCACAGACAATTAGCAAATTAAAATTTAAGGCAGGATTTCAGGGGGAACTGTAGTCGAAGAAGTTGGATTTTGTTCCTGACATTTCTATTTCTGTGCTGCCACTACACTGAGCTGACCCAGAGCTCACTCCCACTTCAGATCTCTGCCTACCTCACATTTAATTCATAAAATCTACCTCACTCTACTGCTTACAGCACTAACATGGCCATAAAAAAGATGCCCACTGATTCAAAAGTTCTGTGGAAATAATTCTTTTTCATTAAAAAAAAAAATTAAAAATCACTTTTAGGGTGTTCATGCCTCCATCCATCAGATTTATGCAGTTATTTTTTTCCCAGGTAAACATTTAGGTTTACTTAGTACATGAAAAAATGTTTTTTTAATGTAGTTTTAATTAAATTCAGGGAGCTGACCAGCTTTTGGAAAAGCAAGTTCTGTGGTAGCCCTCTCACCACGAGTTTTAATTAATTTCTTTGAATTTGAATCCATTACCAAAGCAAGGAAGCTCTCTTCCCCTCTTAGAAAATTTGCAGCAGACATTTAAAAACATTTTTACTCAAACAGGGGTGGTGGTGGGGGGGGTGTTTGTTTGTTTGCTTTTGTTCTTTTAAACTCCTTCCCTTAATTCAAGGACTTAAAACTTCAATTGCATGAAGTTTCTTGTGCAAAATTGCTGCCTGTCTCCTCCTGTCAGTCTTTTATTTTTATGTCAAAACAAAATCAGCGTTTATTCTTTACTATACATCTCAGAAAGAAGCAGGATATCATGTTTATTATTTTGGAAGCCATAAAAGGAAAAGCTCCCAGAATATTAAGTAGAAGCTGACAATGCAGCTGCCAGACACACGATCACTATGGGACTGTTGACATATAGAAATTCTTACAAATGCTTTTATTGGGATAAAAGTTCCTGTCGAGTATTTATCCAGCTCACTGCTCTGTGAAATAAGTCTGGGTTAAACTTACAAACAAGTCTGATGTAACCCTGGCTGTTCAGTCAGTTCGATGAGATATGGACCAGCTATAAATAGAAATCCTTCACCGTAAGAAGATTTATAAATAACCTATATATAACAGGCCAGACCATATCAAACCACTGTTAAAGTTTCAGAACATTTTGAAGGAAGTTTTTAAAGAAGGTTTGAAACAGAGATTTTTTTTTTTAAAAAAAATCTCCATGTATTTTTATTGCTAACTCCTTAAAAGCCTTAAGAAAAAAAAAAACAAACCTCCCACTAAGATTCAACAATGCAAATTAATGTTCCTAATAATTGTTACAGGATCTCCAGCCACATGTTTTTTAATTATTATGTACAGTACCCAATTTGAAAAAGGGCTGGATCCCAGCTGCAGTCAGTTATAAGTAAGATATAATATTATAACTTTCAAAAAGCTTACTACATAAATTCACTTGAAAAAACCTGTTCAGATAATTTCCTATTAGTAATTTCAAAGTAAAAAATCTGCCCCAAGAGAAGTATTGGAGAATTATGATCAAATTTCCTGGTTTTCTTTTTTGCCTCTCTGCAGAACAGTCAATAGCAATTTTTGAAAAAGAGAAAAAAAATATAACTTCTTCACAGAAATACATACAGGAGGGATTAATAATGGTTCTAATAGTTCTAATAGTTAATTCTCAAGTCATATGAATTACTAGGAACTACAGGAACCCCAAGAATAGTAATAAACTCCAAACTTGTGTTCATTGTTTGCCCTTATCGAAATGTTTTCTCTTTGTACAAATTTTAAGTTTTTATACTTAAATACTAACAATTATCCCTCTGTGAAGGACATCTCTGCTGTTTAAATAATGTCTTTGCTGAACTACAAACTTAAACTCCCAACTATTTTTTTTTAAATGACTGAAAAACCCGATTGCTGTATTTTCTCAGAAGCAGCTCTTCCTTGCTGCAAAGATCTCAGGGCTTTATTTTCTAATGCTAACCTTAAAATGTCAGTTTTAAGTAACTAAGTTTTAGATCCAGCAGCTAGTTCTAATTGTTACAATTGCCAAAATATATTTCTGCCTTTATTCTGCAAGGGCAGGGCTTTATTTGTTTGGGATCCTATATATGGTAAATGGAGAACGTAAAACATCTAAGTCCTAGAAACCACAAAAAAAAGGTAGATAAATAAGACTGATTTCTTTTTATCAAATCATCAGCCCGTGGGTTAATAATAGCAGCCACCTAAAAGCTTTTTTTTGCAGCTTTTGCTACTTCTGTTTGCTTAGATTTTCACCTGAAATTATTGTTACTTTGATTTTAAAGATGCAGAAAAGTTTTATTCTTCAGCAAAATACTGAAGAGTTAAAAAATCATATTTAGAAAGTTGACATGAAATTCAGCTCCCTTCGGAGTCAAAGGGAATTTTAGCACTGATTTCAGGAGAGCAGGATCAATCCACAGGAATTTAAAATCCAATTGTTTCCTAACTTTTACCATATGAATTTGGTCATATTTAGGGCATGCTTATTCTTTAGACATGTTTGGTAATTTAAGTTTTTTGTTTTTTTTTTAATAACTGTTAGGAAATAAATCCAGCAAAATGAAAAAGTATTTAGCTGATATTTTGGCTAAAGCATGCAGTATTCCCACTTCAGCTTTTCCCTCTAAATACTAAGGTGCAAACCACCCCACCCTGACTCTAAATAGATTTCAGAAATACTTGTATTTATATCCAGATTAGATAATTGAGCTTACTTTGTTTTATATTTAGCTGCATGCTACTTTGGCTATTACGAGCCTAACTTCCCAGAATAAAATAGAAGAAAATATCTTCCCCAAAGATGATTTTTCAGCTGGATAATATTCAGTATAAATATTCACTTTTAAAAAAATCTGCTCACTGAAATTACCTGGCTTATACTTGTAATCCTGTAGTGTTTTCCCTAAATTTTAATCTATCCTAATTTTTAATTTCTTTCAAGCCTGAGTTCTAGATAATTAAAGAGAACCTGCCTCTGAATGGCAATCTTTCACAATATGGAATATATATAAAAAAAAGACTGTACAAAGCTCAAAATCCCCCTACCCCTTTTTTAATTTTTTCTTTTTTTTTTTTTTTTTTAATTGTCAGAAAAAGAAGTAATTTCAGGCAGTACATTTCAAGGCAGTAGGTATTTTGCCTGAATTAATTATGGAGGTCAAAAGACCTGTAGGAAATTGGTCTTAATATCGAAAATACTGGTTTTGTAATTATGTGAAAATGATGTTTGTGGTACTATGTTATCAAAGCAGCTTTGAAAGCTTATACAGGTATCTGTTCTGAATGCTCTGGATACTTCTAGGTCTCCCTCAAGAAAAAAAAAAAAGCAAAAAAAAAAGCTGGTTTCCAGGTTAAATTTGCAAATGACTGGTAAAAATCCAATCACAAATTTCTTCCCTTTAAAAACTTTACTACCTGGCAGCATTTTGTTTATTTAGTTAAAGCTTCAAGCTGCTTGTCTGGGAGCTTTTAATTTCAGTAGAACTGAGTATAGCAGATCCCAAACATCCGAGAGAAAAAAAAAAACAAACCAAAACAAACCCAAACCCTATAAAACTACAGCTAAAGGCCCTCTTTGATTTTATATATTTTTTTTAAAATTAATTAATTTTAAACACTTGAAGGGGTTCGATGGAAAGAGGTAAAGTTTGAGCTTTAACTTTTGATTTACTGCTTTGAAGGCTGAGGTCTGGGAGGCAGGGCTGAGGGGGGGAAGCACTGCAGGATGACCCACTGGGGGTTCTGCGGGGCAGAATGATCCGAACCTGCATTCCCAGGAATAATCCTCATCCCCAGAAATGTTCCTCGAGTTTATTTTCATGGATATTCATGGATATTCACTAGAGGCTGGAGGATTTAGCCTCCAAGTAGCCAGCAGAGATTCCTGACTCCTCCGGTTCCAGCATCCTCGGTTCTGATGGGGATGGCAGCAATGGGACCAGGACAAAACAACCGAGTGCTTTACATTTAGCCCATCAGGACTTGACAAAGTCCTGGAGGCAGCAGGGCAGCTCAGCCTCATGTCACAAGGACTCTGAGCCCAAGAAGGAGAGGAGGGAGCAGGACACCCCTCAGCACCCCCCAGCCCTGGAGCCTCAGGACCCGGGGCACTGGGGGAAAGGAGGGATGAAAGGTGACTGCCAATCCACAAATCCCGCAGGTGTCCCAGGGAGAGGGCATCAACCTGCACGATGCACGATCTTGCTGGGATGGAGTTGTAAAAAAAAAAAAAAAAAAAAAAAAAAAAATAATAATCAGGGTTTTCGTCTCTTTTACCTCTGATCTTGACGTCTCTGGGTCTGGGTGNAAAAAGTTAGAAAATTCAGTAAAGAACAACCCAAACCAGCAGCAAAGCTCTCCCAGCCGGACTGCTGGACTCCAAGCAAGGCTTTGAGGAGGTGATGGGCAGGGAAGGGTTAATACCAAGGCTTTTGTTCTGGAGAGACACTGCTGGCTCCCTTGGAGGGGACAAGGATGGTTATGGAGCTGACCCAAGGAAATCGGGAGCGACTGGAGCAGAGACAGAGCCTGAAACTATTCAAGGGGTGGGAGACTCCACCTCGTGTGGTTCTGGCAAGCTGTTGCCAAAAATAAAGCTTTGGTAACACTACTCTTCAGAATTACCCTCCTTTGAAACAAACAAAAAAAAATCTGCCTCACTAAATTAAAACAGGGGCATTTAATTTCAGGCTAAAAGTGTTACAAAGTTTCATTTAAATAGGACGTGAAACTTACTTAAAATATAATTAGGAAGTTGTCCTGTTTTTAACTTCTAAAAAAAATAAAGAAAAGCATTACTAATAAATAGGAACTAGTGCTACTCGGGTGATTTTGATTGTTTCTGTAATTGCAAACAAAGTAAATTCCAGTTCTGAGCCCATTACTCATGAATAAAGACATTTATTTCAACTAGGAAGGTGCTTTGATAAAAATAGAAGCTAACTATTACAAGGCATGAGAAGGGTTTGTCTGCCTTAAAAGAATACCTGCTCCACAAATAAAATGCCCCATGGAGCTGATTTTTCCCTTTATTAGCCCTTTCACTGTGTATGGGGATGGATTAGTGCTTCCCCAGATAAACCACCCCCTCCCTTTTAAAAGTCCCCACATCCAAAGGGTTAACCAGACACCTTCATCCCAGGTTTGGGTTTGTTGTTTTTTTTTTTAAAGGTCTGTAACTTAACTGGAATTTAATGGTCCCAGTGTGGTCTGTGGCCAGTCACAGGGCTCTTTGGAAGAGCTTTCCCACTTCTTGGAAAAAAATAGATGTTTTCTTTGGTGTCCTCACCTGCAAAAAAGCCTTTCATGCAAGTGGTGAGCCCAAAGGACCAGCTGGGTGAGAAAGAAGCAAGAACTGCTTTCTGGCAAGTTAAACATTTGGCTGCAAGCAGCAAATATCCTTTTTATTACACTTTTTTCCACTATACATGACAGTTAACTAGTTTTAAAACAGCAAACCCTCAGCTGAAAGCCCCATGCACGGCTCCTGCTTCTCTTGGGGTCTGCCCATAAAAGCCCCTTGGGGTGTGATCTGCTGAAATACACTGAGGGCAGCAGCTGAGCAGCAAATCTCCAGCCCTGTCAACCTGTTGCTGCAGGTTTCTGGGCTGTCTGTGACTGCAAAAAAAAACCCTACCAACTTCTAGCCCCGGCATCCTCTTCCCTCCACACAAATGCAATCTGTTAAAACCAGAGCCACGTGGCACTAACCTGTGATGGAAAATATTTTAAGGTCAAAGATCTCCCCATCTTTCCTGACAAACTAAGTTTGTTAGGAAACTTTTAAAGCCAAAGTTCATGATGGGAAAACTTGCAGCTACAGTGATTTCAGGAGTTTCTCTTCTGTATGCCAGTGGGGATTCAGGACCCCTGGATGCATTTTTATGACTCCATCACTGCCAAACTCCCTGTAGGAGACAGAGGACTCCAGTCTGCCCAGTAAAACATCACAACCTCTTACACCACCAGAGCACAGTGATCTGCAAAAAAACCATCACGAGAGGCAGTAAGATGTGCCTTGATCTTCAGATCTGGGGGCTGAAATGGAGGCAATAACCTGGTTACCACCTGCCCCTGGGAAATCACTCTGCTGAGGGCCAACCTGTCACCTCCACAGAGCCCCAGCCCATCCCTGTGGGGTGCTGCCTGTCTGCATCCTGCAGGAGAATCACCATTTCCCTGATCAGAATGAACTAGAGATGTATGCAAAACTTAGTTCAGTCTCTCTTCTTTTTTTTTTTTTTTTTTTTGACCATTACTACCTTCAGAAGTCTTTTTCTCAAACTCAGCTCAAGTAGTTTTCTTTATACACACTATTCCCTTCAAAAAAATAATAAAAAAACCCCAATTTACACATACATTACAGTGTATCCCCCCCCCTCTTTTTTTTTCTGTTGTACTCGGAAAGAAAAGTTTCACTAGCAATTTTTTTTTTATATATATTTACTCTTTCATCTGCATCTTGATGCTAGTGTTGAAGGCAATGCTTAGCTCCCAAATTACACATAATTGAGGCTTTTATTTACCAAAGCCCTGTCACAGAACCTGTCCTTCTCTAGCAGGTTTCTGCCAAAGCCAGCCACTCTGAACATACCCAGAACCCTACTGACTTCACTGCTAGGAGGAGTTTTGCCTTTCACAGCTGCTGGAGGCAGTGGGGAGGGGGCACCTCACCATTAAAGTCACACAGAGAGGATTTGCCTCTCTCTCTGTCAGTCCCCCCTGACAAAACTCCCTCCCCAGCCAGCACCTGCTTTCCTTTCCCATGGCAAACCAGAACCTCTCCTTTCAAATGGATGTGAGAAGTATTTTTACACTGCTTTTTTTTTTATTATTATTTTTTATTTTTTTTTCCCCCAAAAGCAAAGTTAAGATAAATGTTTTCATTAAGCTCTATGCTTCAGACAGCTTCCTTACCTCTGGAGCAATCTTTACAAGTTCCCCTGCATTTCCCAGCTGGTAGGATTTGTTTCTCAGGGTATTTTGGGCAGGGTAGCTGGTGAAGCAGGACTGCCCAGCTTACTCTGCCATCCCCTCCAGTTTCCAGTCTCTAAGCAGCCCAGAGCAGTAACCACCAAGGAGCCAAAATTGCCTTTTGATACAATTTTTTTTTTTTTTTAAACGGTGTTAACATTTCTAGCTGGTCTTCATTTAGAGTGTAATAAAGAAGTTAGTTTCAAGCTAGTCAGATCTGTTCTTACAACATGTTGCTGTTGTTTAAACATGAACTATTTCACCCTGGTTACTCTTAAGCACACATCCCTCTTGATATTAACAATGGCATTCTAGGACTAAAATATGTTTTCAGCGTGGCCCTGTGGATTTCTGAAGCCCTTTTCACAAGAAAGACGTGGACTGGAAGGGGTCCTGAGGGGAGACCCTCTCACTCTTTCCCAATAGCTGAAAGGAGGCTGCAGGGAGAGTGGGGTTGGTCTCTTCTCACTGGTGACAGAGGGCAGGACAAGGGGAAATGGCTTCATGTTGGATCAGGGGAGATTTAGGTTGGGTATCAGGAGAAACTTCTTTACAGGAAGGGTTGTTAAGCACTGGGAGAGGCTCCCCAGGGAGGTGGTTGAGTCTCCATCCCTCCATGTGTTTAAAAATCACCTGGATGTGGTGCCTGGGGACATGGGTTAGTGGTGGCTCATCAGGAACAGGGGGATAGGGTTAGGATGAGGCTGGACTGGATGATCTTGAAGGTCTTTTCCAGCCTGAGCAATTCTGTGATTCTATGACATGCTGGAGAGTGTCCAGAGAAGGGCCAGAAGGATGCTGAGAGGGCTGGAGCACCTCTGCTATGAGGACAGACTGAGAGAATTTGGGTTATTCAGTCTGGAGAGGAGAAGACTCCAGGAAGACCTTATTGTGTCCTTCCAGGGGCTGAAGGGGCTACAGGAGAGCTGGGGAGGGACTTTTAGGATGTCAGGGAGTGACAGGACATGGGGAATGGATTCAAACTGGAGGAGGGGAGGATTTAGATTGGAAGTTAGGAAGAAGTTCTTCCCCATGAGGGTGCTGAGCCCCTGTGCCAGGTTTTCCAGGGAGGTGGTGGAAGCCCCATTCCATCTCTGGAAGATTTTAAGGGCAGGCTGGATGGGGCTCTGAGCAACCTGAGCTGGTGGGAGGGGTCCCTGCCCATGGCATGGGGGTGGAACTGGGTGAGCTTAAAGTTCCCTTCCAACCCTGAGAGTTCCATGATTTTAATGCCTCTATTGAAAAAACTGCAAGCCAGGCTTGGAAGTTTGAGAAGAAAAAGATGTTCTTTGACAGAGCCTGTGCCAAGTGAGCTAAACACCAAAGTACTGGTCAGTCTGAAACAAATCTGTGCTTCCTGCTGCAGAGAGGAGGTAAAGTTGAGGCTGTTACTCTAACTGGAGTAAAAGGGATGCAACTAGGAAGAATTTCCTTCCTCTTTTCTGTCAGCTTGACTCTTGAATGACTCCAGTGAAGTGACTGAGGTTTCTCAGACTTGGTATTGCTGTAACTGAAGGTCACTCACCAATACATCTCCTGGATAGTTTAGTTGACAGGCACCTCCTCTACTACTTTCTTGAAAGTTTCTGTATGTCTGCTGTAGCCAAAAATAGATTAATTGGGAACCACACACCTCCAAATTGGTCAAAAATCCTTCCATCCCCAAAAGCAACAAAAAGATGTATCAGTGATGCACGTCCTGCCACAGTGTGTTGATAATTACCTCCTCCACAGCTCCCCAGAGGGACAGAGAGCATGGGACCTCATGTGTTGATGAGTAAAGCCCTCTTATTTTGGGCAACCTTGCCATATGACTCCTCCCATTAATGAATCACAATCCATAGCTCATTTGCTTGCCTGTTTCCACTGCTCCTGTAAAACAGCTGTTCCAGAAGTCTACACCTGTGCTGGGTAAAGCCCTTCCCTAATTTTGAGGTTATATTTTAGGCACACAAATGGGAAGCAGAAGTTTGGAAAAATCAACACAATCTTCAAAACAAAGCAGGGCCCATCTGTCTCAGGGCATTAATGATGGGCAACTAAGTAGAATTACATCATGAAGAATGACTGCAGAAATGCCCCTTCCCATTGCCATAGCAGAGATTTCCTACTGTGATGTTTTCCTAGCTACATCAGCATCATCACCCTGGAGTCTTGGCTAGTAAGAATCCTGGAATGGTTTGGGTTGGAAGGGACCCCAAAGCTCCCCCAGTGCCAACCCCCTGCATGGGCAGGGACACCTCCCACCAGCCCAGGTTGCTCCAAGCCCCATCCAACCTGACCTGAGACACTGCCAGGGATGGGGCAGCCACAGCTTCCCTGGGAAACCTGGCACAGGGGCTCAGCACCCTCATGGGGAAGAACTTCTTCCTAACTTCCAATCTAAATCCTCCCCTCCTCCAGTTTGAATCCATTCCCCATGTCCTGTCACTCCCTGACATCCTAAAAGTCCCTCCCCAGCTCTCCTGTAGCCCCTTCAGATATTGGGAGGTTGCTCTGAGCTCACCTGGGAGCCTCCTCTTCTCCAGGCTGAACAACCCCAATCCCTCAGCCTGGATTCCCAGGGAGCTGCTCAGCCCTCTGAGCATTTCAGTGGCTCCTCTGGACACCTTCCAGGAGCTCTGTGTCCTTCTGGTGTTGGGGTCTCCAGAACTGGCCCCAGAACTCCAGGTGGGGTCTGACAGGAGCAGAGCAGAGGGGGAGAATCCCCTCCCTCGACCGCTGTCTGTGCTGCTGCTGGTGCAGCCCAGGACCCGGTTCTGAGCTCTAAGTGCACACTGAGGGCTCTCACCTTCAGCTTCTGCTCCACCACCACCACCACCCCCCAAAATCCTTCTCCTCAAGCCTTTCTTTCTGCCTCTCAACCTCTATTTCTGCATGGGATTGCTGAGATCTGCCTTAGACTGCCCTGGAGGAGCCTTTCCACCAGACTGCATGGGCCCAGACACACAGAAAAGCAAATACAAAACTACACCATCCCCTTCCTGACATAGACTGAAAAAGCTAAGTGTACCTGCACAGACACACATGCAGAGAACCTGTGCATAGTTCCAACTCAGCTTACACGTGATATAGGCATCTGCATCCTGTGTACACCACCTTTTACCATTTTTTTTGCTTTTTTTGCTAAGAGAGACTGCGTGCACGCTGTGCTTCAAAGACACACATTACAACAGGCATGCCTTAATGTGTACATACCACCCCGGACAAACATTTCAGAGACAAGTCCCTATTTTTCAGAAAAAAAAAAAAAAAAATAAAAATTATTTTTCCCCCTCAAGCACGCTTCTTTCTCCCTATGAGCTGCTTGTGTGCTTCAGTAGTAAGTGGGGTGAGAGGAGCAAAAATATCAGGTATTAAAGAGTAACTGCTTGGATTACAATTATAGAGATCTTCTTCCCCCACTTTACTACTTCTGCAAGTTTTATTCTGAAGGATGGCTTTCCACCTGCTGCCCTGCCACGAATGATCTGACTTGAAAATCAAAGCACGGGGGAGCAGAAATAATTAATCCCTTGGTTAATGCTCACAGCTTTGGGCTAAAGGAACTGTGCTGCTGCTGACTCCTGTTGTTACTGATACACTGCCATACATACACATACCCCAGTAGAGACAAAAATATATAAAAAAATACGTTGCTGAGAAGCTCCTGTTCTCAATCAAACTAATCCAAAACGTACCTTAGGGGGAAGGGAGAAATAGAGGGGGGATGCTTGGGCAGTGCAAGGGTTTTCTGCAGAAGACAGCCAGTGGTTGCTGTTTGGTTCCACATAGTCCTTGCCATTTTATTTTATCATCCTTTTCAACCTGTTCTTACTGACATTGCACTGGGAGACCTCCTCTGAAAGGACCTGGAGAAGAAACCTCTCCTGAGGAATCTGCAGAAAAAGACAGGACCTGAAGAGCAAGATGAACTGAGAGCTGGTGTCATCATTTTGGGAACAGAGGGATCCTGGGGGTCAGTGTGGAGATGGGAATGGAAGGAGCAGAGAAAGAAAGGGAGATGCACCTTGGAGATGCTAAGTCAAATCACCCAGAAAGCAAGAATTGTGGTGAAGATGAAGGTTAATGAGGCCCCTTCTCCTCACACTAGTAGGAAGGTCAAGGTAGTAGTCACCAAATTTTTCCCCCCAAGAGAACAGAGCATTAATTGAAGGTCTCCTAAGAGAAGACTCACCATGTCCTGCTACTGAAGCCATGTCATGTAACTCTTGGATGGTTCCTCACTTGTTAAATGGAGAAAAAGCTTTAGGTTTTTCTTAGAGTTTCTCTTCCTTTTTTTTTTTTTTTTTCCCTTTCGTTTAAATGGGATTATTCCTCAATTAATCTCAGTAAAATCTTTGGGGATCTCCAAGTTGGCAGCAGGATATAAGTCCCAAGAGCCAGGCAAGTGGTGTAGCAGTAAAAAAAAGAAGTAGACACACACCTTCCACTGCCTAGCTCCCAGTTTACACCAGTCTGTGTATGAGCTGCTACTCGGGGCTGTAAGTCAGCACCATTAGTCAATACAGGTGCATACTGTCCCCTCAAAGGTGTAAACCAAGGTACTCCTAGTTCCCTTTACCATCAATTAATAAAACCTGCTGCTTAAAGGAAAATAGTTGTGAAAACTGACGAGTTTCATTCATTCAACACTTTCATTGTAGGTATCTATATAAAAATAGATATACCAATGCAAAGGAAAACAAAACCTTAATGGATCATAGTGACTGTCAATGAACAATGTTGCAGGGTTGTTTTTCTTTTAAATTATTATTATTATTGATATTGCTTTTTAAATATTAGCCTTTCCCAGGAGGATGCACTGGTGAGATGTACTGTCTGATATGCCCTTGGCCAGAATTCCCCTTCCACACAAGCTGCAGCACCCACACATTGTGCAGGCTGCTATAAGCTGATTATTTTCTTGGCTGCAGCCCACTCCCTAAGCCTGGGCATTTCAGGGTGGAAGGAATCCCTGTACATATGTCATTGGAAAGCACTGAGAGATCCTCCCAGTTGAATATGCACTGATAGCTGTGCACACCAGGAGATGTGCTGGGGGTTTGGAGCATTTAATTGGGCAAAAAGTGGTAGAACCACTGCACACTGTTTCAGTTCCCCTACCAAATTTCCAGGTAGCAGTGTAAAGAAGATCTCTGGTGCAACAGACCAGAAAGCACCATCCTCATGGGGAGCAGTTTGGTGAATCCTGGAGATCACCAGAGCAAGTGGGGAGAAGAAGTCTCAACACAATCCTGCTGAATCACTGAGGAAGCAAAGAGCCTTTCAGTCTTGGTCATTGCATTAAAAAAAAAAAAACAAACAACAAAAGAGATGTGAACCAAGCCAGTCAAGGAATCACATTTCTGTTAAAACTGAAATCCTTCTAAGGTCCCTAAATTGTAGTTCCGTATTGTTGATGCTTCTGGAAGATATGTGCAGGCTCCTAATTTCAGTCCTATTATTTTAGCAGTTAGGAAATTTGCATCAACGTCTTCCTGTCTGGGTAATCTAATTCCCCTTTTTCAAATAAATTCAAATTAGCAACAATAGGAAAACACAAAACCACTGCTGAACTCAAGTCGTTCCCATAAACACCCCTCACCCCCCCAGACCAATCAGGCACCGTGCAAAGCTGCTTCCTTGAAGGAAGAAATCCTGAGAAAGGGGACTATTCCCTGCTCTCACAGAAACCTAGACTGTCATTCCCACTGCCTGAAAGAAAAATGGGGCTGGCAGAAGAGGGACAACAGGGCTAGGTGTGCTCATAGATGCCAGGAGGGAAGATGGGCTGGGACAAAAGGTTGAGGGTTTCAGACCAGCAACATCAACCTTAGCAGAGCTGCTGGGAATGCTCCAGTCAGTCACATCACTGAGCACTTAAATTAAAAAACAAACAAACCAATGAATGGTGACAGGCTTAAAGGCACGTGGCTGCCTCAAAACACAGATTCCCTAGCAAGTTCAGTCATCATTTGGTAAGAAATTTCATCGCTCTTTTTAGGCTCTCTGACTTCTGGGTCATCGTCTGCTTTCTGCACTGCAGTGAAGGTCACCACCCTCCAGTGAGCCAGGTTCGTTCTTTAGTACTTATTAGTCTTCTCTTTTTTAATTACTGTGTACTAGAGAAGCCCTGGTTTGGTTTTGGGTAGCAAATAATTCAGAGGAAAGCTGGAATCCCAAATTCTAAACAAAGGCATTGTGTATTTCAGGAAGAAGTTCAACTAAATATCTCTACCAGTTGTTCTATCTCTAAACAATATTTAAAACTAGAAACAACTTCAATCATTTGCCCCTTCAAACTGTTATTTCCATGGAAATAACAGATGCAAGTGACAGACAAACAAATTATTTGTGAGGTACCTATTGGGGAATGTGTTTTTTGATTTATTTTAATTTAACTGGTGTTGAAGGGGTTCAAAATTCTCCATACTTAATAGTATATAAAATGTTAAAAAAAAATAAATCTGTGAACATCATAAATGGCTTTTGGTATATTTTGACAGAGCAGCACAAAGTCATTTTAATGTTGATGTACCATCAAATTATAAAGGAAGGATATGGGGTAGTCGTTGCATACTTGCAAACCAGAAGGAATTTTATATAAAGTATGAAAATAGTTTAGTAATACAAGTGCTGCAGGAACTGGATTTGAATTAGAAAATTGCAAAAAATGAACAATTGTGTCAGCAGATAATAGTAAACAAAAATTTAAAAAGGGAATACACGAAGGGTTAGGGTTATAGATCCCATCTTTAGGTGATGGGATTTGTTGTCCCAGAGGACAACCATTTCTGAGGCTGAAATGCTACAAATAACCTTGAAAAAAAGCAAGTGGAAGGAGCTGTGCCAGCTAAGCCACCAGTCTGACACCAGTGCAGGCACAGAGGGGCCACAAGCTGCAAGCACCATTGATGTGTCCTGCATGAAATGAACTTGTCAGTCCCAATTCATGTCCCATGTCCACAACACAAAACCAGCCCCTCAAAAGGGCCCTTCCTTGCTGGGAGTTTCAGACATCAAAGGAAGAAGGAGCCACAGCAAAGCAACTTTCCCTGAACCCCTGAAGCATGCCACAGGGAAACAGGATGGGAAAACTGATATTCCTGATGGCCTGGGAGAAAGGATTGAGGCAGGAATGGGCATTCATACATGTTAAAGCAGCACAGATCATGAGCAATAAATCCAGGAGGTTCTGGATCTACCTCCATGCCTCAGGGGGTCCCCAGAGGTGTTTAAACCTCTGGCTGCCCATCACTGCTTTTCCAGGCACATCCCAGGATCCCTCAAGCACCTGCCTGCCAGCCTTTAGGAGTGAATTTTCTTCCAAAGGTCAAATCACAATGAATTTTTTTTGATACATCCAAGTGTAAGAACTTGAAATTTTGTTTCCCAAAAAAGCCAGCTGCAAATTTCAGGTGGGGACCAAGCCACCTGTAGAGACAGATTTGGTGTTGTTTCAAATTGTGTCACATTTCTTCTGCTCAGGGAACTGGGGGGGTCTGTACACCTAGACAGACCTCTTCCAGTAAGGAATCAGACGTTCTGAAGGTTAAATATTTGGAAGTGGAGGCAGATGTTTTGTGTTGTCAGCTGGCACGATATTTCCCACAATGCATTGATGGGTTTTATATATATATTTTTTTTTTTCCCCAAAAAATGTCAATGAGCAGCTCTATTTTTCACAAATTATTGAATTGAGTAACTGCCAACATATTTCTGCCCGTGAGATTGCTCACGAGCTGTTCACCAAAAATGACTGCTTTGTGTATTTGAGGGACTCACCACTCAGAGATGAGCACTTACAAAGGGTTGCTGGTCACCCAAATCACCTGAAATCTCTTTTTTTACCCTGGGTTGGTAAATTTCAAACCCAGCCAAGCCTTCCCTACGAGCTGCATGCAGACTTCCAGTTCAGGCACTCACATGGATACAGAAATGCATCCCTGCACATGGCAGTTTTCCTCCAGAACATCACCCTAATGAACATTTGTGGAAAGTGAAGGAATTGCTTCAATTACCATCAAAACTAACAGTCATATTCAAATAAAAGTTCACATTTATTTTTTTTTTCCAACAGTCTTCCTGTGCTAACCTCCATTGAGAGAAGACACTGCCAGGTTCTACAGAGGAACAGGCACATTTGTTAAAACTGCTCTGAAATCCTTAATTTAGGATTTTGTCACTCCTATGCTCCATCTGAATGGCTCCTTCCAGCCACAAAAGCTCCACAGATACAGCTTAAAAGGTAAGAAACAGCCGTGGACATTTCTTGATGCCATTTGGAGTCTGTTTGACTTTGGCTCCCTCTGCCCCACGCATGCCCCCTTCCTCCAAGGATTTTTTTGTAAACCCTAAACCACTTCAAACTCAGTGCCAGACCTCCTGACTTCCCCAACAAGTTTCCCACTGATTCCCACACCTGGGGGGATCCTCAGGAAATATACAGTGCAGCTTCTTCCAGAGTTTCTGCCCCACAAAAGCCAGTTTGCTTTGCTAACTTGTGGAAATACACAGCTTAGCTCCCATCAAACAGCATCTGACCCACAGAGTATTTCACCCAACAATCAGTCTGAGAGAAGGCCCCAGAACAGCAAAACTACAAAGATATTTTATTTACTTATCCCACAGAGCTTTGGGAAGGGATAAAGCAGTTTGAGAAAGCAACCTTAACAGACTGCCATCGATCTATATGGCAGGGTACTCTCCCTAATTTGCCCCAAGAAGTATTATCATCTGATTAATATATTTCCTCTTAATTGATATATTTACCTGTAGATGTGTAAAATTTTATAGCCAAGAAATTTAAAGCCTTCTCAGTTAAGCAAGCAGCAGGAGGAATCCACTTCTCAGAACACATCCTAGACCATTGCTGACAAATGGTCCCACACACCTGGCCAGATTCAGCCAGGGCTTACATCAGGCTACAGAGGACATTTGGGAAAGCTGGGCCTTGGAATATTATACTGACACAAACCAATCACAAACTGCTCCTGCTAAAGAGCCTGCAAGGGATTGAAAGGACCTGAATGCCCCAAAGAAGAAAAATGTGTTGGCCAGGTGCATCCTTTCAGTAGGATCTCTACTACTGGGTTTCTGTGGCTCCTGGCAGCAAACCAGGAGTTACCAAATACACCTGAGAAGGTACTGAATTATTATTATCTGCCTTTGATACCTTGGGGTATTAGGAAAGGTTTTTAAACAGATAATGTCCTCTGTGGTGGCATGAGAGTCTCTGGCAACAGTGGCACGGGGACTGTGGTGAAGGTGCACAGGAATAAAACCAGAAATGCCTTTCTGCCTCTCAGGTCACTCTCCCAGTGCATATCTTCACTCCCCTACTGCATTACAAAAGAAGCTGACATTTATTAATTAAATCAAATAATATTTATAGAATCCCTTTCTGTATCCTTGGGGAGATCGAAATTCAAACACAATCACAACAGCAAACTATTAAACAGCTGAAAATAGTAAGCCATTCCAGAATTAATCAGACTAAAATCTCAGGTTTGAGAGAGAAGACAAAGGGGTTGGCAAAGAGAGGGAGTTGCAGCCCTTGTAAAAAAAAAAAAAAAAGGATCAACCCTTCCATCTTGTTGCTGTGGCAAAGGCTCAGTCAGCTGCTGGTTACACCTTCTCTGAAGGACCAAATGGCTCCAGGGGACACTGCCACTGGCACCTCTTCTCCAGGTTCTAGATGGCCCCTGGCATGGCCAAGGCTGGGGACAAACAGCTCCTTGAGGGTGGGCTGGGGGTTACCACAAGTGGTGGGCTGTTCTCAAGAGGAATTCTGCATCTGCCTGTCCTGTCTGGGGAGTTTAGGAGAGATTAATGGCCTGGATGCTGGCTATTTTCTGCCAGAGAACAGTCCTGTATGTCTGTAATTTACTAGCCTGGATGCAGGCAGGGAGATGGTGCCAGCTCTGAGACACCTCTCAGTGAGCTGCCATGTTCCTTTCCTTGAAGGATTTTCAAGCTATGATGTGCCCAGGATTTGAGAGACATACAGGGAGACACTTGCACACCCCGTGGCACCTTAATGTCCTGGCTGGCTCTTGAAAATAACTTCATTCTCTGCTGATACAGCAACCAGAATAGCTCCCAGACTACAAAGATTTCATGGCTTGGGCACCAGGAACAGTCCAAACCAAGTGTACACACCAACCAGTAATGACAGTGATGTGGTTCTAGGGAAGCTGGGTGAAAAAGTTCCAGGAAACAGGTTTTTCCTACCTTTCTTGGTGGCCAGAAGTAATCCAAGCTTTACAGTTTTCCACCATGACTCCAGCAGGCTTCCTGCTCCCCAAACTCTTGCTGCTGAGCACAACTTTCATCCCTAAAAAGCCCCCCAAAAACCAAGGGGGTTGGAGGCTGCTGGGTGACTTTAAGTGCTCTGTCTCTGCAGCACTGAGAACCCCAGGGAGGGAAGTTGTGCACATGGGATGTGTCTGACCCATTGGGATTTACTAATCCAAACCAATCCAAGAAGGGAGCTGGAAGGCAAAGGAATCCTGAAAAAACCAATATATCCAGTTAAGATATGATTGCCATCCAACAAAGTGAGGGACCATCCAGGCAGGACAAGTGGAAATATATCTGGAGGCTGGAATCCCTCTGGTTTTACCCAAGAACAGAACTTCTCCAAGAGCAAATACAGGTGGAAAATCACAAGCAAGGAGCAAACCTACCCTAGCCAAGGGAAGAGGCAGTCCTAACCGTGTAGGTTGAGGGTTTCTGAATTTCTCAAACAGTTAGAAGGAAAACAAGAAGTTGGATCTATTCTTACATGACAAACACACCTCCAAATAACTGCTCATTTGTAGGCACCTTAACTTAATGTTTACATGAGATAGAACGATACGTGCTATGATTTATCACTAATTAAGCTGGTTTACACATTCATACCCAGGTGAGAGGCAAAGGAAGAAGGGTAAGACATTAAATGCTGCCAAAAGCATGGCTTCCACGTCCCCACTGGAGAGAAGGGCTTTGAATTTGGCAGCTCTGTGCCTGTCTGCACTACCCTCACATCCCTCTGCCCACAGCCACCTCACCCTTGCAAGAAGGCAGAAGTACCTGGTGTACCCAGAAGACCAGCAAGGTGACCAGTTTCTGCAGGTAAAGGGTCCCTGGTACCCCTGGTTAGTTTGGCAGCCTACAGCACCCTCAAAGATCCAGAGCATGGTCTGTGGTGAGGAGGAGGAGTGTTTGCCAGGTGATGGCACTGCCCAAACTGAGAGCAGAGCCTGCTCCTCCATCTCTCACCAGCACATCCATCTGGAGTGGTCCTTGGCCATCCCCTGGATCAGCAGCTGAATGTGGCCCACACCCCCAAATGGGAGACAGCACAGGCACCTCTGTGTTATAAAGCTTCAGCCAGAATGCACTCTACAGGTTTATGCTAAAGCAAAGGTGACAGTGGTTGAGTTAGTCCTAACCAGACTTTGAAATTTTATTAATATTTACCCACTGGTGACCCTGCTTCAGGCTTCTATGCAACCACTAAAATCCATTTGAGAACATCCCTGGCTCCTGTGCTGCTGCTGCTTCTTTTCAAGGTGGGCAAAACTCTGCAGGGAGATCAAAGTGATTATGAGAGAGATTCTCAACAAGAAGCAGTGGACCAGGAAGGAAAACTGCAACCCCAAGCACTTTCTGAATCAAGTAGAAAATGAATGGGGAATGAGCTAAGGCCTGGCAAAGATGGCAACCAGACAAACCCCATGGTGGCCACCAGAGTGTCATGCAGAACAAAGGTTAGCATGCAGCAAGTAGGGTTTCCATTACCTAGCATCCCAGAACCCATCAATCTAATGGGAAAAAAAAAAAAAAAAAGAAAAAAGAAAAAAAAAGAAAAGAAAAAAAGAGCCTGTGCTAACAGTTTTTAAAAAGGAGCTGCAAAGGAAAAACAATGAGCTCATGCCTTCTGACCTTGCTTGTTTTTAGCCTGGTTTCCTATGGCAACCAGGCTTGTGATCATGCTCTGTGTGTGTATGTGTGCCTACACGTGTGTGTCAAAGCCAGGACAGAAAGTGACCATCAGGCTGTTGGGTAACTGTTGAATCAACTGCTAGCTTGTCATCAGACCTGGTCCCTGCAGATCTGGTGGGAGCAGGTGGCCACCAAGGCTACAGAGACCTCCAAGTGTCCCAGGCTGTCAGGAAAGGCTGCCCTGTGAGCACATCCCTTGGCAGGCAGCAGAGAATCCCCCCCAGGAGAGGGCACTTATCCATGTCCCACCTGCAGGAGAACCACCCAGCAAAACTTGGAGCAAAGCATGGAACATTCCCAGGAAAACAGCTCTCTCAGTTCTTCTGCTACAATATCCAAGACATTCCTCACCCTATTTTTTCCTGCTGGGAGGTAACAGGGACATCCCCCATTGCTGGTCTTCAGGAAGCTGATCCTGACTGACAGCAAAAAAAAGAGCTTTTAATTCAGAATTTCTTTTGACTGTTGTATATGTCAATAGCCACATAAATAAACTATTTTGCAGAATAAGTGAGAACCAAGGATTTGATGACTGCCTTCTTCAACAAAGGAACAAGAAACGGGTATTTCAGCTGGGTCCCCTAAAGACAGCTGAGAAAACCTAAGTGCTGACATGGCTCAGGTCTGCCAGGAAAAAAAAAAAAAAAAAGACAGTGAATTTCTGGTCAGTGTGGAAAGACCCACCAAAACCTTTCTACCTGTCCATAGCCCTCTGACACAGCAAGCTGCCTTCTTCTGACCAATTTTTAACAGCAGAGAAGGAGCCAATGACTATTCCAGACATGAAACTATCAGCAACCAGGCCACCCAGATGGGGTCACCAAGCTCCACTCCTAAGAGAAATAAAACACAGCAGAATAAATGAGTGTACCCTAATCCCCACAGCTGCCTGGGATCAGTTCTACCCAAAACTTTGCTCCCTGATGCCTCCATTTTGCTGAAGCATGTCCCAGGTACAATCCATTTGAAAACCAGATGCCTGCTTGGGGTTATGCTGAAAAGCTGGTGGAGCCTGGAGAGGATGTGGAAGAGCTGCTTAGGAATGGTCTGTTTTAACCAGGGAACCTCACAGTTCATTTGGACCAGTCTTACCAGCAGCAAACTCATCACAAAGTAGTTTGAAGAGGGACTGATGGCCAGCATTGCTGTCACACCTCTTGGCAGAGCCAGTTCTCCTGGGGTGTGAAGTTCTACATGGGAATAAATTCCTTCTTTTCCTGCAGAAGCCCAAATTGCCCTTTGCCATGGCTCTGCACAGTTAAACAGCCATCGTGTTTGACTCCAAAGAGGCTGCCCTGGCTCCCTGATCAAATCACATTTCTATACATTGGCAGATCAATTTGGGATCCTCTCGGCTGCAAACAGTATTTTTGCTTTGGTCCAGAGCTGGGTGTCAGAGGTGAAAAGTTAAAACCTTCCCTTTCGGTGCTGAGAGGCAAAACCTGAGTATTCCTAAGGGCAGAGTTTGACCCTCATGGTTTTCCTTAATTTTCACAACAGGAAAAACACCATTGCTTAAAAATTTAATTGCCATTTACCAGGTAGATATATTTGACACACCTGCAAATATGACTTCTAAAAACATTGATTTTTCTGGCCCCTTACCTCCCACTGACTATGTCCTCAGGTCCCTTTTCTGTCATTGCACAAGCTGCTGAAATACTCTTGTTATGCCCCTCTGTCCCTCTGCTTTTACACCATACCCCTCACCTCTCACACTGATCCCATTCAATTCAGCAGGAGCAGCAGCAAGAACCAGACCTGGAGCTTTTTCTGTGCTGGTTTTAAATTTGTGGCTGCAGGGATGGGGTAAAGGGGAAAAAAAAGCCTCACTAACCCAAACAATATTCTTAGTGAAAAACAAAACCAACCCCACAACTATAACAACATATCTAAACCAAAAAGCTGTGAATCTAACAGCCCCTTTAACAACCCCTCTGACCCTCCACAATTTTTCAAGACTGATCCCTCTTTTTCCAAATTTTTCAACCAGGTATCATTGGATGGGAAGATTTCTACATGTCAGAGTGTTACCTATAAATTTAACTAAATCAGGGCCAAAGGTTTCAACGACCACAATGATGAGGCATTATTTAGATCTCAGGGATCTGAGGTAACTTTACCTTATGGGACCAAACAAAGCAGTTTCATTTATGTCTTAAATATGCCAAGCAACCCGGCCAGTTTCATGGAATATACTGTCATATTTCTCAATAATCCTGGCAGAATATGTAATTAAAAATAAAACTTATCTGTAGTCCTTCTCTGTCTTTTCCTCCATACAAATACCTGCAGGTCCCAAGCCTGCAAACAGGTATTTGTTTGAGGAGCCTGCTGGCTTTGGCTACTCACAGAATTCAGGTTTCCTGACACACACAGAAGGGTTTATAGCCTCAAACCTGAAGCATCAGGCTTGCAAGAAAGTGACTGCCCCAAATAAGAAAACTTCAGTATGGAGGATTTAATGTTTGAAACAGAACTGTAAAGTTACAGAGGGGAAATTCTCATTAGAAGGACAAGGTATTGCTAAGGAGAATATCAGGAATATCTGTAAAAACACGGGATTAGAATCATGCAGAAATGAAA
This sequence comes from Florisuga fusca, assembly GCA_038090715.1. Lineage (NCBI taxonomy): Eukaryota > Metazoa > Chordata > Aves > Apodiformes > Trochilidae > Florisuga > Florisuga fusca. The sequence goes on from JAAWXA010000028.1 coordinate 1,928,598, forward strand.
ACCTGCTTCATATACCACCCAGAAACATCAAGTAAAACAGCAAATAAAAAGCAATGACCAGGATGGTCAAGAATAAGTGAGAAGCAAATAAATTGTTAATCAGTAGTTTAAATGGAGAAAAAAACCCCAACCCATTCCAGCCTTTGTTCTCAACAGCAGCATTTTTAAAGTATTTTTAATGTCAAAAATTTTAAAATCCCCAAAACTTGACTGCTACTATGGAGTAAATATGAGAAGAAGAATAACATTTATTTTTAATTTTCATATTTATTTAATAAGATTTATATTAACAGCTGACAGTGATAAAACAGCACTGAGCTGCTCCTGACAATTTTTTTTTTCTCATTCAAGTTTGCTTAACATTCAGTTTCCACTCCTACCTCAATGAATTTATTTTTCCTTCCTACTTTGGGTTACATTCATATAAAAAGTCCATCCTAAGCATGCTTTCTCCATTGTAAATGTGCAGGAAAATTTCGTTGGCATTTGACTGAGCCAAAACATGCTTGTCTTTCTGCATCTGCATTGCCTGGATGAAGCCAATGGCCTAGACCCTGCCTCCATGTAATAGGACTGGATTCATGGCACAGAGCAGTATGGATCTGGCTGTTATCTGAACATGCAATAAGTTTTTTTTTTTATTAACTGTAGCATCCATTATGCCCTTTTAATCAACAGCCCTCTGACTGGCTACAGCAAAAAGAACCGAGTAAAGTTTTCATTTTTTTGTTTGCTTAATTGTAAATTTGGATTTTTTTTTTATTTTTTTTTTTTTTCAAACGATGCAAAGGAATAATACAAAGGTTAATTTTTAATGCTACCTTCTACTCCAGCCACTCAGATAAATACTGGAAGCAAGACTATGGTAAATAAGGTGCAGAAAGTGAGCTGAGTTTAGCCTTTCCACACATGGGCCTGGGATCTGTCTCATGGCTAACAAACACACTTTTCTTTTTCTTCCCCGCGAAACATCCTCTCACTCACATGCTGGAGCCCTGAATAAGCACACACAAACTAAAACTTTCACTGAGGCTTACTTCTGTTAGGCAAATCTGCTTTTTAAGCAACTATTTCAAAACATCTTCAAGCTCTCCATGACAATGCTGCCTAACTCTGCAGCAAATAAAATGAAGCTATTGCAAACATCCCTTCAAGTAAGAGGCCAAGCCTGCATTCATTGTCCATCCACAACTTCTAACTTCAAAAAGAGCCCCCTGAGTGTTTCTGGTATCTTTCTGGTGTTTAAGGGTTTTTTTCTCTTACATTTTTAGCATTCAATTTGCTTCCTCTTTGCTCCTTCCCAGCAGGCAGATGAGCTCCAGCCTTGACATCATGGGCACCAGCTGCCTGGTGGTGGCCACTGCAGCTCCATTCTGGCCAAGGATGCTAGAAATGACAAAGAGCAAGTTGACTGCCTTCCCTCTTGACATCTTTTCCTGAACCACCACTGGATCCCTTCTGGATCCCATCTGGGAATTCTTAGCACCCATACACACTTATTCCTCAGGCTGATCCAGAAAGAAGGGCTCTATTAGTTTGCCTAAAATGGCAAAACTTGCTTGTCTGAGGCTAGGCTCTTAAACTAAGTGTTAGGGAAAGGCAAGACAATAAAAAGAAATTAAAAAAAAAAAAAAAGCAGCATTTTAAATCCAGGAACAACCATGTGATGTCATGCCTGTGACACACGCAGGTCCAAAACTCCACCTATGGAAGCAACCAGTATTTTGAGCTCTGTCATTAAGTGGAATAAGGTAGAAAAATCTGGATCATAAAGTAAGCAGGACTTGGCTCAGAGCTGCCTATGGAGAATACAACAACAACAGAAAACCTCCTGTGGTGTCTTCACACACTTCACACACGTGTCCACGACCTCCCGGTCCCTCTGCCAGAGCCACCGCAGGTTCCAAAGGAAAATCCTGACATGAAGTGACCACCAAAATAATTCTGACCTTCAGGGACAAAAATAAGTGGGCAAAAGGCAGCAAAAATTAATCTGCTGGCTTTACCATGGAAGTACAGATGATGCCTCTCCCCCTAGTTATAAAATAGGTCTTTTTACTTGTCTACAAAGAGGAGACCACTGCCAGGCAGCCTTCTCACCTCCCTCCTCATGCACACGTGTCCTCCTGCACACAAAGCCACAGCAAGAACTGCACAAAATGCATGGATTTGGTGCAGGAAGAGGGAGAAGGAGAAAATGCCCCCATCTACACGTGCACAGACACAAGGACAGCCGTTTCCCTCCAACAAACCAGGATCTCCTGCAAAGTCTGATCCAACTCCTGCTCTTGGTTCCAGGAGGTTTCAGTTTTTCCTTGGTTTCAGGAGGGTTTGGCTCAGATTTGGTTAAACCTGGGGAGCAGCACACACCTTACAGACACCTATGGTTCACACACATTTCCAAAGCAACTGATGGAACAAAAATAAATGTGTGGAATCCCTCTCCAGCATCACCACCTCGCTCTATAGGAGAAGCACACTGCAGCCAAATGAACAACTTCAGATTCTATTTACCTGCCCAAATGCCTTATAAACCATGAACTGAGAACTAATTTATTTGATTCTATTTATTTTTTTTCAGTCACTATACCCCTCCTGAGATTTCAGTGCACATATACCCAGTCCCCCAGATCCAGAGTCCTGCTCTGCTAGTTCAAATTCCTACAAGAAATTCCTTTAACCTGAATGAATCCAGAGACTGGTTTAGTGCAATAGGAGTGAAAAGCAATGACCATTATTTAATTGGGACAGTGTTAGCTATGATTTCCCAAACAGAGTGTGGGGAAGAGGAGGGAAGCATGCTTATGTGGGACCAGAGAGTTCAGGAGTGTTTAATGAGTGTTACATGACTGGGGGGGGGAAAGCAACAGACAGACTGTGGCCCACGAGCACCCAAATTAACGTCAAAAGAAAACAGAAAGATGAAATGCAAGAAATGTTCCTTTATGCAGAACGTTTACTTCCATTTCAATCTCATCAGATTTCCCTGATTTTTTTTTTCTAACATTGTTTTTCTTGCATGTAATACCTGCTTAAATTTGGGCAGCAAATAAAATAGCTAAATCATTATGTTTCTACCGTGTATAAATACATATCCACTGAAGAAAATAAATTAAATGGATGAACATGCCTCAAAAGAAGAGGAAAAATAACAATTTTAGAATTAAAAAATTACCACTTCTGAAGCAGCACTTTTTTGTATACAAGTCTAAAGGAGTTTTGCTTGTGACCTCACTTGTAGGAAGAGAACTTACTCTGTAAGCTCATGAACCATACAGGAGAGTAAATGAAGGTCTTATGCAAAAAACAAAAAAAGAAAAAGAAAAAAAGAGTATAGCAGGTTATAAGGGTTTCAGAACCCACCTTCATTTGGGAATCTTCAAACCTATTGGCATGAAAGTGATCACATTTTATTTACTGAGTTCTAAAGTGCAGGATTTCCCTTCTGAGTTTGGCAGCTGCATTATACATTTATTTTTAAAACCCAGTGAGGAAGGCCTAGTTTGACTATGGATAATCAGAGAAGGAAACAAGCAAGGAAGCTAAAAAACAAGGTACCAATGGCTTGTGTGATCCAAGTTTTGAAGGTCCCTGTTAAGTTGGTAGGCTTAATTGTTACTGTTTAAGAACAAAAAGAATAAATAAAAAAAAAACAAAACAAAACAGAACAAATCAAAATGCCCCTCTCTCTCATCTTTTGACAGCCTGAGTAAAGAGGACTTGGAAAACCAAATATTCCTCTCAGGCTTTGAGCAGTACCTCTGCGTGGGGCAGGGAATTAATACAGCCAGAATACCTATTCCTAGTGGGTTTCCTAAGCAAATGAGGGGAGAGCCAGTCACACACAGCACCAGAGCCACATCCTATGGAAACTGTTCAAAACAACAACAAAGAGAAATTCCCAGCAACCAGGATCCTTCAGGGAGGGCTGGGAGGTCTTTATCCCACTTCTGTGAGTGGGCAATTAAAAGTAAAGCAAAATTCTACACGGGCTTGGCTTTCAACACAATCAAGGTATTTTTACCCATTGTGAAAAGGAAGGGGGAAAAAAAAAAAAAAAAAAAAATCTCAGCTGCAGTAGTGGAAGACAAAAGGCTTTTCCCTGCAAGCATCTGCTGCTCTGAGCAGCAGTGGTCAGGCTAAGTCCTGATGGAAGACTGCTTGGCATAGGAAAGCCCTGGCTGGATCAGGATCTAGTTCCTTTACTCAAGGAACAGCTTCTGGATTTGCAAATCCTGTACAAAGCTTTGTATCACAACAGGCTGCTGGTGAATAGACAGCCCTAAAATATTTCCCTGGCTACAGGGTTAAAATTGGGGTTAAAAAAAATGAATGGAAGTAGCAGGAATGCAGGCAGTCACAGGCCAAGAAAGATTTTATTATTTTTTTTTTCATGTCCTCGAGTCCATAAACTGTGATATAATAAAATAGTCTGCCCTGTACTTCAGCAGAATTAATACTGAAGAGGCCTTCAAAAAGTTCCTAAATATTTATGAAATGAACCCAAATTTTTTTAGTGTACAGCAAAACCTGTGAACCAGTAAACCATCTATAATTTTTTGTCAAAGAGGCACGTCAATAAAAGGATCACATTTTGCCTTTATTATTTTTCCTATGGCTTGGCATGCACGTGCATTTATAGATATGTTCACACGTGCACATCCACATCCACCCAGAAGCTTATCTGCACGCAGATAGAAGGATTTGTATATTCAGAAATGGCAGGTAAGAAAAACTAAAGAACTAAAAATGTACCTAGTACAATTTTGTAAATTAAAACTACTGCCTAAATTTGAAATCATGCAAAAAATATCATGGTTCCTGATAGTAATTTTACTTTGAAAGAGCAAAACAACCAGGAAAAAAAAAAAAAAAAAGGAAATTATGATTTCCCTTTTCATAGGCTCTTTATTGTTGCATTTCCTTCAGTTTGGCCTATAAAAAAAAAAATAAGAAAACAAAACTCAAAAATAATTGTTTCTCTTCCTATCCTATCCATTTTACAAACACAAATATCTGCATCTGGGTTTTTTCACATTAAATATTAAATAAAATATTTTAATTTACAAAAAAAAAAAGAATTATTTTTTCTGTTTGTTCTCACAAACATACTTTTTTTATTTTTAAAAAGAAAAACCTGGGGCTTTAAGGAGTCATTGTCATAGGTCCTTCAAGATGACTTTTAGGATCACAATTCAGCATCTCTTACGTATCAGACCTGCTGAGAAGAGATCCCAAATGTCTCAGCTGAATGACTTGGCATCCTGCTCTTTTATGTCATGCTATATCCAAGTATTTCAACCTCTTAATAAGGCCTCGAGACAAAGGTGTGGGTGACCTGACAGTATATGGACTAGAACAGGTCTAGCACACAGTTCAGCATTATAAATTGGGATTTTTTTTTTCTTGCTCCTCTTTGCCTGCCTTGGCTCAGGAAGGTTGGCCTTTTGCTACAGCCGCGTGGTAAAACTCACAGGCTTGTGACCATCCAAACACAAGCAATTATTTCCAGAACTCTCCATAAAAAAGGGTGGAATGAATGCTAACAAATCCTATTTTTGTCTAGATTCTTCTTTCCCACTCTGGCTTGCCTGAGGGAGCACATGCTCCCCTCTGTGCCCTGCAGCTTGCCTTGTTGCCTGCAAGGTGCTGCAGGTCGGGAATCCCTTTCTCATCCATTCCTGATCCAACCACCCTGCCTGCAAATTCCTCACCCTCACCTTTGCCAGGCCCTGACGTTTGCTTCCTCTGCTCCAGGATGAACTTTTTATCCTTTCAGGACCAGAAGACTCAGTCCCCTGCCTCCCAGTTACCTACTCCTGTCTTCACCACAGCTCCTCTGGTGCATCACAGCACCCAAGGCCAGAGAGCAGGGCAGCAGGGGAAGCAGCTGGAGGTCCTTTCCAGACACAGGTTTCCAGAGAGATGGGGGAAAATCTGGGAGACACAATGGGAGGAAAACAGAGAGACAGGAGAGTGCAGGCATGCCTGAGCCAGGACAGGAGAGAAGGAGGATCAATGAAACGTAAGTAAGGGGAAAACAGGAGATTAAAAAAAAAATAAAAATTAAAATTAAAAAAAAAACAACCCACAAAACAGGAGAGGGGATTGAAAGAGAAGGAATAGGAACTGTCTTGCCATGTTCACACCATGGGCTCCATGCAGTCATTCCTCTATCTCTGCCATATCTCACTTCCCCAGCAGATGTTCACCTGAGGATAGGCACGAAGACTGAGAAGTGTTGCTCTGACGAGGCTGAGTCTAGGAACCAAGAGTGGACAGATCTTTATAAAAGCCTAGATGTCACTCTGCTAATTCTTTTTTTTTTTTTTTTTTTTTTGCTTCTTACATCCAAATTTGGAAGGAAAGAAGTCACGAAATAAATTGCCAAAACGTGACACTCCCAAGTCACGTCACCTCTCCACGTGCTTTAAGATGTTTCTCTCTTTCTTCATCCTTGAGAGGAAATTCAGTCCCTCTTCTAACCAGGAATTCTGCCTGGCCTGTACTTACATTTTGGGTGTATTGGCTGGAGCTTCTCTGAGAAGCAAGAGGCCAGGTGAGCACATCTCCAGCAAAGGGTGAGAACTCTGCCCGTGCAGGCAGCCCCTCACTGCACCATCCCTGCACTGGAGATGTACCAACAAAGAGCAGATTAACAGGAAGAATCTGTTTGCTTCAAAACTGGCACAGCCAGGGACTTCTAACAGATGTATCAGATTTTTCACAAACTTGTAGCAAATAAATAGCTTTTGTACATTTCCCCTTTCTTCGCCCCCCTCACCCCCCACTTCTGCTGCTACTCCTATAGGTTTCCTCTTCCATTAAACCATTGGCCATTTCTAATGAGAGAAAAGAGGAACACAGAAACACAGGCTGAGTATTTTCTAAAATCTAACAAAGTAATTAAAGAGATTTAAAAAGGAAACCAGAAAGTGATGGACCCCTGGCATCAGTTTGCCACTAAGGATGTGGGCAGCTAAGCCAGGCATGGAGAATTTTAGCAAGTCAGCCAGCAAGGCTTCCCAGCCAGAGAAAGGCAAGGGCATTGAGATGTTTCCATGTTGGCTTTTGTGTCTTTCCTTGGATGCTTTCAGCTCATGGTACTTACATTAAACTAATGCTGCTGACTACATATCCTGTATGTCGAGGCTAAATAACTGGGAGTGTCATGGCTGCTGGCCACTTCTTCCCAACCTTCTCCTAATTAAACAGCCTTTTTCATCTTTACTCCTCTCTGGGGAAAACCCGACGTTTTTTTTTCCCCAGAGTGGGCACCACGTGCCATTCACTCAGCCCCAGATCAAATTCTGCCTCTTCTGGGCCACTTTCTCCTTTCCCTCCTTTTCCCTGTCCCCAGGATGGCCACCAACATGGGCACTGGCTTCCATCTGTACAGTTGGGACTGTAACACGACGAGTTGCAGAGCAGCACAGGTTTTCTTAGTGCTTGTCCTGATTCCTCTGTTGGAAAATAACCTTATTTGCTTCAGTAAAGCTATAAGCTCAAGAGTGTGGTGGGCCCTGATCCGGCAGTGTTTCTGCCTCCCACACTGAGCTGGTACAACCATTCATGTGAGGGCAGAGAATTCAAGAAGGAAAAATGGAAGAATCGTGTCCTTTGTCCTTTCCAAACGAGATGCATTTTTTTCCATGGCAGTTCCTCAACTGTTTTGGAAACTCATCATTTGCAAAACAACTCTCGGAAGAGTTTGGGTTTGGGTTTTTTTTTGTTTGTTTTTTTGTTTGGTTGGTTGGGTTTTTTTTGCAGTTCTGGTTTTCAGAAATGTCTGCACACAAACTGAACAGGTTCAGGTTTCTCAGGTGTTGGATGTCACCTGTTTGGTCGGGTGCCTGTGATAGCTGATGAACCTAGCATAGCATTGTCCCATACTGTTTACTTACAGCTCACCGAAAAATAAGGGATGATGGAACACGTTTTCCTGATTTTATTCTTAGGAAATTGTTTACTATATTCTCAGCCTAAAAACTCACAGCTGCTCCATGTCCTTTTTAAGAAACGTGCCCAAGTGGAGCAGCCCCTTTCAGCTCTGGAGTTAGGTTGACAATAACCCTTTCAGTACCTCCTCTGGCTGGCCAAGGGGGTGACTTTGGAAGACAGCTTGGCCACCTCCTGGGAGACAGAGCTGCTGCAGTGGGACAGCAAGGAGAACTGTAGGAAAAAAAAGAGGGATTTGCCAAACTCAGAGAACAAGCGTCGGGGATTGGGAAACGCTCCAGTAAAATAAACAGAAAATTCAATTCCCCTTCCTCCTCTTCCCACGTGTGTCCCACCTATGCCTGCTTGGGAGGGAACCATGTGGTGCCTAGAGGTGAAGACTGACAACACCACCAGCATCACAGAAACACAGGGGCAACACTCTGCCTGCACTGGAGGGAATGGTCCCTTTCCTCCTGGAAAGTTCATGCTGCATTCTGGTGACCAGCACGGGTACCAGGGGCCCCCATCACTGCCTCCACCTTTACAGCTCAGCCCCTGGCCACCTGTGTGGCTACCTGCACGGGGACACTGGTCACAGGAAGCACCTGAGCTGTGCTGGGGACCATCCTGCAACCATGCAGAGTGCACCCCAACCCCAGGGGAGGTTTTACAGGGGCTAAAGCTGGGTTAGAAACAATCCTCAGGTCCTGCTGCTGCATTGATGCATTTAGCAAATATAATAATTAACAAAGCACCTTCTATCCTCCTTCCAACCCCACCCAAACCACAGCATCAGGTATGCTAAAAGTAAGTGACACCTGTGTTTTGGGAGGGGAAACTTCAAGTTTCACAGGGACAAGATTTAAAACTCCCTTCTGAAATTCAGGAAGCTTGACTATGCAGAATTAAAGCAAACTCCTAGGAAAAAAAAAATCCATTTTACACTCACATACACATGTTTTCCATACATGTGTGCACACATGTGTGCAACCAACTCTGTGTCTCTGTGCACTGTTCTGAACAACACTAGGCAGAAAATTGCCTGTATTTCAATAAGGTACAATTTCTTCTCCCTGCTCCCAGCAAAATCCACGGACACTGTTGCAGATTCAAATGCATCTCTTTCCTGGTTATATTTACAAACAGAAAGTGGTTATACCAACAAACAGAAGTCAGACTGAAGCAGCACAGCCTCCTTTCAGCCTCAGTTTGGCTGCCCTAGTGCTTTCCTCTGAAGTTTGCTACATCTACACCCTACACGTTCCCCCTGGCTGCAGGACCATAAATCTGCCAACCTTTCCTACCACTTCTCCTGCTAATTATGCCTCATCAGGGGTTGCACCATGTTAGCTAAGTGCAGCCACAGACGCTCCAACAACCGCTACCTCCAGCCCTGGTGATCAGAGCAGTCCCAGTGGTCGTGCCAAGGAGGTGACAGGAACAGTGGGAGTATTTTGGCAAAACAGACCCGTGTGGACACTGCCAGTGAGTCACCAAACCCAACTTATCATTCCCTAAGTAGTCCCCATAACATATTTCAGAGAAAAAATTATTTCCCTCTCAGCCCCCCCCTCCCTTTTTTTTTTTTTTTTGTTGGGGTGTGTGTGATATGACACCAATCAAATTAACCTGACCCCACCAAACCTGGGGTGTATATCTAGTAGTATAAAAGCCAAAAGGTATTTAATTTCTACAAAAAGCCTCTCAAAAAGTATATTTAAAGTCTAGTAGCATTTCAGCAAGAGCTGATAGTTATTGAAAGCTATACAAACAATAACCACCACCAAACTTGCCTGAAAACATAAAAATAAAAGTTAATTTATGTGTGTCCTTTGTACGAATGTTCTCTATAGTCAGAAATGAGATGGCAGCATACCATAGCTAATGTAGGTATTATAGCCAAATGTATTTGTGGTAACAAATATGAAAGGATGAGGACTTAGGTGCAGCTGATCTGTAAAAGATTCAAATACTAATAAAAAAAGGGGGGAGGAAGGGTGGAAAGAGGAAGGGGGTAAGAGTGTTAACCACTATTTCACAAACCTCTTATTCACAAAGCAATTTTTTTACAGATGGTTGGAGGTATTTCTCCTTAACTGACAGGAATACAGGAGGCTCAGAGGCCTCAAGCAGCAATTCTACTCCTAGGCCCTTAGCCTTTATATAATGGTAACAAGTGTGGTAACAGGCATAAATTAACATGCACTGACCCCTCGCTCCCTGCAACACATGCCTTGACCTTTAAAAAAATCCTCAAGAGGGGTACTAGTTTAATATTTGATAGGTCCTCTTTTGGGGGAGATCAAATGCTGGCCTAGGAGGTCTGTGTTCTTGAGGCTCTAACAGGCCCTTTCCATCTTTGTCCACGAGGAAATGCTTTTCCTTTTTGTGCTTAAACCAGCAGAGTTTGGCTAGTTTGGTGGTAAACCAGCTGATACCAGTAAAGCTTCATGGCTTCCCTGCAAAGTGTTTGACCAAAGCCAGGTGGGCACGGAGCCCCTAACCTCTGAAGACATCTGCCCCTCACGGCAGCATGCTGAAGGAAAGCATTTTTTTTGCTCTTTCACGGCAAATTGTTGGTAGCAATTTGTGAGCAGGTAACAGCCCCCGAAAAATTAGATGGCAAAATGAAAGGATAAAAAAAAAAAAAAAAAGGGCTTAATGCAAAAAGCCCTCCTATGTATTTTATTAGTCATAAATTTAATTTAAAAATGGAAATACAGTAAATGTAAAGAGACTTCGCTGCCCTCATTTATCTATGAACTTTTAATTTTGCAACTGGAATGTATTTCCTCTTTCTTCAAAATTGCCTGGTCTGGAAATGACCACTAAACATGACTGAAAACAACAATATGTTTTGTTGTTTTACTGGGGGGGGTGGGAGGAGGAGTGCTTTTGCTTTTGAAACACGTGCTATTAATTAATTTGCCTCTCGTTTTTCTACCTCATAATTACAGTGGTAGGCAGAAAGCTGTACTAGCTGTCTCAAGGATCATGGACTAGGAAAAAAATTTTTTTTTTAAAAAAAGAAACCTGCAAGACAAAACCTACAGGAACTGCAAATGCCGGACAATGCGTTTAACTACAAAGTGGATGAGTGCCTTATCTACTAAATAGGGAAGGAAAGATAATGCAAATAAATAAATAAAAAAAAAATTTAAAAGCCCACTATTTTTTTTTCCTTCATACGACGCCAGGTTTCACTGGAAATCAATGTGACAGCCTTCACATACACACCATTTACACGAGCTTAAAGTGGATTTTTTTTTTCTCCCCCCCTTTTTTCCATGCCCTGACCTTCCCTTCCCTGCCTGGACGAGGGGGGGTGGTAGCAGGAGGTGTCTGGGCTGGGGGTCCCGGGGCTGACACTGGCCGAGGCCCAGCCTGGCTGCAGCCACCGCCGGGGTCAGGGGGGAAGGAGGCAGCCAAGGAGCCGGGGAAGTTCTCGCTAGGCTATGAGCATGCAGGTCCGCAGGCATTCCGGCTAGCAAAGACATGTCATCAGATTGCACGTTCAAAAAGACACGGAAACCCCGTCCGGCACCTGTCT
>JAAWXA010000028.1:1945435-1966636 GCA_038090715.1 Florisuga fusca
CCCCCTCAAAAAAAAAAAAAAAATCCTTTGTTTGGAGAATAAAGGATCTATAAATACATATATGAAAAAAAAGTGTGTGTGTGTATTTGCGTTCTAGTAATTCACTACGAGGGGGGACTGGGGAAAAAAATAGAATCATTAGGGCTTGCAGGCTGCAAGGAGCCAGCCTGAGACTCCTTTGCAAGGCTGCGTCAGTTATCAGCTATTGACGTCACGTTCAGATTCTCCTCTTCAGAGGCTCGAGTTCATCATAAAAGATGTCTGTGCTTGGAGCTTTGTGCTCGCAGTAAGGCACTTCAATTCGAGGAAAAGAGTTAATTAGCAAGCCCCATATTTTGTGTTGTGCAGCTCGCTGTACAGTGGCACAAAAATCCTGAGGGGTGTGCATCTGGGTGTGTGTGGAGGGGGGGAAGAATATGCACGGGGATGGGGAGATATTTCTTAAAAAACACACACATATCCTATGCAAAAACACAGGCAGGGAGAGCAATCTGCATAGCCAGACCTTGCAAGAACATTCTCCCCCCCCCTCTCCTTCCCCCATCCCCTTCTTGTGGTTAGCAATTTTAACAAAAAGCAATTTGGATTAAAAAAAAATCGTGGGTTGTTTGGTGGTTTGTGGGTTTTTTTTCTTTTTGTATTTGTAAGACAAACAGCATGGGGGGAACTGAATATATTTTAGCATCCTTCCTCTCTCCCCCTCTCAGCCCCCAGCTCTCCCCCAATTCGACTAACAGCAGCAGCAAAGTCCCCCTACCACCTTACACTTGTATTTGGCTACTGTAGCAAAAGACAGATATTGATAAAACCAGGATTAATTCTGTATATTTGTCAGGCAAACAGCCCCGTCTCCTAGAATGACGCAAATAACAGATTCTATGGCTCTGGCTTTCTATATTCTGCACCCACGCACTCTGCTTGGTCTCCCACGGAATCAGCTACAGAGAGCAATGATCCAGATTATACAGAGAGAGAGGGGTGGGGGAAAGGGAGAGAATAACAAATGAAATTGCAATTAAAAATGATAATGCTTGCTGTAGCCTGCCCGCAAATGGCTAAACCTGAGCTTGCAGAGTGGCACACACAGACACACCCTGACACCCCCTCCCCGGAGCCCCCTGCCCCAAACCCGGCCACATCCAGAGCAACCAGACAAAAGAGCACTGCCAAATGCAGGGTTTTATCCGGCCAAGAGAGGTATTTCCCCTCTGCACCACACCTTCCCCAGCTCCCATTAAGCAAAACACGTTTCTGAAACGACCTCGCTTGCCACTAAGTGTGTGAGGAGGGGACAATTCACAGCTGCAGCCGGGGAGGGGGGCCACCAGGAGCCCTTCCACCCTCCCGGAGAAGCTAATGAGGACCTTGAAGAGCAGGTTGTCTCCCAGACAAAGGGACGCAGCTCTTTCTTAAAATGCCTAAAAAAAGGCAAGCGCGGAGGGCTGTTGCTATTTTTAAACACATCTCTCATTTGTTGAAAAAAGGCACTAAAAGCATTAAACAACCTCCCCGCCCCCGGGGAAGGGCTCAGACACACACGCCAGCACCCGAGGGAAAGCCAAGGTTTATGGGGACTGTCCCTTCCCCAGGTGAGGATCAAGAATCCCCTACTACACTCTGCCCACCACCAACCTCACTTCACACCTTGTCTGGAGAGAGAAGGGAAATGCCGGGGCAATCAAGAAGCCAGTAAGTTATTTACTGTTTCGTCTGCACACATCCACCCCTTATTTATTAACTTGCTTAATTATGACCAACTTCTTTCGCAGACAAGGCGTTTCCTAACGCCAATAAACTGCAATCAATGAGCTGAGGTTGTTTCTCTCTCTGCCTTGGCCAGACAATGCCACCACCAACTCCTGCTACTAACCCAGCAGCACCTGGCGAGGGGGGAAATCACACACCTATCCAGGATCACAGCAGAGGCACTGCAAAGGCTCAGGGAGATAAATTAGGCATTTTAAATGCCTGCCTGCAGGCTCTGGTAGAAGCCAGCTGCTGCACTGCCACGCAGACATCTACACAAACACCAGCCAGGAACCCCTCTTCCCAGGGCTGGGAGAGATGGTGCTCTTGGGAAGGAAAAGCCAACTTCATCTGTATTCCCACCAGGCAGACCTGGAGGGATGGATGGCCTTCCCAGCAGGAGCAGCCATGGAGACACAGCACGGGAAGGAAAGACCTGACCCCAAGGACAGCCCTTGTCACTGCAAGACCCCATCCAAAGAGCCAGCCACCAAACATACCTTCCCCAAGGAGCTGCCACGAAGCTCATCCTGGAGGAAGAACAACATTAGGGCTACGGAGGAGCTGAACCATGGGGGTGTGCACACCTAAGCTGACTTCTGCCACTCACACCCTGGAGCACGCAGACAACCCCCAGCCTCCTGTGGAGGGAGGGGATATGACCATCATGGAGACCCTTCTCTCTCCCCCCCCTCACATACCTGAGGAGCTTTGCATTTCTCTGCAGTGTTCACCTCTGTGCATGTGAAGAGGGGAAAGCTGCTGAGCTTTAGCTTTTCTCTGTTGCAAAGAAAAGGCATCAACATGGGTGCTCTTGGCAGGCCAGGGGTGGGCATGCTGGCAAGCCCTGCAGATGTTGGACCTCAGGACTTGGAATTCCCTCCCTGCTCCCCATCCTGAGCAGCTCCTTCCAGTCATATGCTTGTGGGTTTTTTGTTGTTTGTTTGATAAAGTCTCTGTGAAAGAACTAAATCTACCAAAGGGTTTGACATTTTCCTCTGGAAGCTGTAGTACCAGGTTTCAGCCTTAATTTCTCAAAAGGAGCCCTGCCTCCTCCTTTGCCCTCTGCTTCTCCACCCAAATGTGTCATGCCTGTCTCAGCAGACCCATCTCCTGTCTTGCCTGTCTGCTGCTAAAGGCCTGGTTGAAGCAAAGTCCAGTGCCCAGGGAAATTCTGGCTTAAGAGAACCAAACAAACCATAAATGGAAACCATCCAAACAGGAAAAAAAAATGTCAGACAGGCAATCATGGCCCAAACAGCAGTTCCCACTTCTCCTGATCATTAGAAGCACTAAAAGGAAAATCCTATCTTGATGTTTTAGTTGCCAGCAAGCTCCTTGTTCCCAAACAATTAAGCCTCCCTCCCAATGAAGTCCTAATGAATGCCATGGATTCTGTATTTTCTCCTCCACTGAAAAGTAACACTGCTGACACTGGCTGGAGAAGCAAAGTGCTCACCAGCTGCAGGCATGTGGCCTTTCACTTAGAGCTGGTAAAGATGCTGAAGAAGGCAGCTCCACCTCTAGCACATCCCATCTGCTCATTGGACTGCTGTCACCCTTAGAAAATTCCCCTCCAAACTCTGCCCTAATGGCACACGTTGGGACACTACTGTTACTATGAGTAGTAAAGTATTAGCCTGCACAAAATTCCTGCTCAAAACAGCTGTGGCCTCTCACTGACAGAATAGTTGAGTTTGGAAGTTTGGCCTGGAAGAGGGTTTTCACCTTCTCGTTCCGTGACAAGTATCAGTCAGAGGGAGCACCACAAAATGAGGGGGAAACAGCCTAACATTTTGCAGTTCAAGAGCTAGAATCTTGGAGTTCTGCTGACCTGTGAGACATTCCTAAATATGCCAGAAAATGCTCTCCTAGCCCAGTCTTACAAGAAGTTAAAGTCTGCCCTAGTTCACCCAAGCAGCTCAAAGACTCAACATGTTCCCAACACAAGGAGGGCAGAAGATGACCAGAAACACAGTAAGTGCCACCAAGCTATACCAGGAGCTTACAAAACCCCTCAGCTTTTGAATATAATTCACCTTGTATCAGAGCAATCAATGATTTATACTAGTTCACTCTTTTTGTGGGAAAATCTGGTACCCAGAGCAAAGAGCAGTCACTCTGGAATGGAAATAAATCAGAACAACATATATTCAACAACAAGCTGGCTATTTTAGGTGGCAAAATGTGAGCTAGTGGAAGGACCTGAAGAAAAGTAATTGCTAGGTAAAGCAGGGGATTAGGATGTAGACATTCCTCTTCTAATCAAAAATTTGCTGCAACAAGTACTGATCTGAGATTTCTCACAGAACAGCTTTTCCCTTGAATATTTTTGAGGAGCATGAATACTTGAATACTTTGGAGAAGCACCCATTGCTTTCTGCTTCGTTTGTCCACCCATGAAATGAAGATAAGATGATACCTACTTACCTAACCAGGATGTTCTTGAAGGTATCTAAAGTATCGAGATAATCAATAAAAGTCATCAGTAAGAAGACAGCAAATATTACAAATTATCAGAGAGATCAGAACATAGAAAGAAGCACAGGGAGGAAAAGGGGACTTTTCCTCCAACATCAGAACGACAGGCTGGGCAGTAGGTAGTAAGGAGGATCTCACCTGTGTCAGAAGATCAAGGGCTTATTAAGACTTCAATTGATGGAACTGTTGGAGAATCTGGATGCATAGACCAGGAAACCAAGAAAGCAGACAGCTTGCATGCTAACATTATCTCACACAGCTTGTCTCAATAAACACTGAGCCCCCTTGGGTTGATGCCAGTATACCTGGGTCGCTTTGTTCTCTTTAGCTTTTCTGTTTGCTTTCTAGAGCTATGGCATGGCTAGAACATGTGAAAGGAAAGAAACTGGATCTTCCTCCAATGGCTGCAAAATCAGACCCTAGAGACACACGTCTGTGCGACAGGGATGAAAAGAAGAAAACCATTAGCATAATGAAGCTGGTGGAAAAGAGTACTAAGGTCTCGGTATTGAGGATGGTATCAAAAGAAAATCACACCACTTTTATTAAAAAGTTGAACCTATGGAAGAAACACAGTGAATAGGCATCGTACTTCAGATACAAGGAGCACAACCTTTGAGGAATCCTGCCATGAATTTGATGAGCCTTTACACTAAGGTTTGATTTTCATAAGCCTTTAAAATGGAGCTTTTCATAAATAGGACCCATGACCTTAATCATAACGTGCACACACATCTGGAAATCACCTTAAAGAAAGAGTTATAAACAAGGACAAAAAGGATAAGACAACACTTTGAGGTGCATTATCCAGGATCTTGTACTGGTAGGAAAAAGAGAAGGCAGTGATGAATAAATGCCAAAAATCTGTGTTAGTTTTTACCTGAAGTCAGTGAGTATCAGAACCAGTGGAAGAGAATGGGACAGGGAGTGGGTGATACTAGAGTAATATAGGAAGAATTTATTTACTGAATTAACAGAACATGAAGCCAAAGGATCCAGTCACAGAAAAAAAAAATGAAATCAAGTTCTCTCAAAGATGACAATAGTGGGGTGGAAAAAGAAAATATATTCATTTAGCTGCCTTTCATAGATGGGGGGGGTGAAAGACATGGTGAGATGCCTTGTGAGACCTCGTCCTGACCTATGATGCTCATCTAACACTGGTATTTCCCAGGATGTTGCCTCTGTTTTGATAATCCTTACCATGTAGTTCAATCTGGCTATCAAAAATTACAACATTAAGTTGCTACTCAGCCAGAAAATTCAACAGATATTCAAACCAGGACAGTTTCATCAGTTACTTCTCTACTTACCTTTTTTGGGGGTAAGAAAATCTCAAATTCATACCACTCAGTGGTCCTGACATTCCTGTCTAGCTAGAGCCTGCCTTCCAGAAACCCATAAGCAGTAGGGCAGAAACATCTGGCAGAGCAGTTTCCAAAACATCAGGGAAAAGTGAAACATGAACGGAGCACCAGCTCGAGATCACTTATGACTTTTTGGCACAAACATCTGTTTTTATCACCAGTTCACATTTATGCTTGGGGTGCTAACAACGAGCTCAACCCTAAAATGGCACCAAGGTGTTTCTGCTTGGTTTCAAGCTGTCTTTACTATGCACAGTTTACAAATGAAGTCACCAGCTCCCTGGCTGTGACTGTACAGAACCCGTGGAAGTCCCAGGAGGAGCAGCTGACCCAGCAGCAAAGACTTTTGTTTTCCCAGCTCTTGAGGCTTCTCTACAGAAACTTACAGTGCTTCCTGGCCTTTTACTTTGCCAAAGAAATGGCTGCAAGTATTGGCACAGGGGGGTTATTTGATGGTGATTGGGAAGGAGGTAATTCATGTGAGTGGAAACATCTACAAGGTTATTCTTGGGAAGACATGGCCCCAGGGAAAAGTGTGACAGCCACTGGACTAACACTTATCACTGAGAAGACAGGACCTGCCATGGAAGTGACAGCAAGAAGGACACACTTCAACCCTCTGGAGAGTAGAGGTCCCTAAGCTATTCCTCAGCAAGCCCCCTGCATGGCAGAAACCTGGTGGCACCACTACCACCAGCCAATGGATGGCCAAAACCAGGTACTGGAACCATCGTGGTGGTCTCCACTTCATCCCCCATCAGGG
The DNA here is from genome assembly GCA_038090715.1 of Florisuga fusca. NCBI lineage: Eukaryota > Metazoa > Chordata > Aves > Apodiformes > Trochilidae > Florisuga > Florisuga fusca. The sequence continues at coordinate 1,951,793 of JAAWXA010000028.1, forward strand.
GGCCCAAGACAGCAAAGGATGGGAGGCAGCTGTGTCTCTGCTCCTGCATTTACATTCCCTGAATGTCAGGAGATGGGGAGCAATCCCGACCCAGCTCATCACATGGACTGGATGGGGCAGTGAATATCACACATCATCTACTGAGTCTCAGCAGAATATCTGGAGACCCATGGATGCTTTATATTCCATGAGAAGATTTTCTGAGCAGTTCGAGGTTTTCTAATACAAACAATCCTGAGTTGTTGTTCAAGACTGACAGTGAGTACTGAGCTAAATTTAGAATTGTCTTGGGTTGGTTTTTTGTTTTTTTTTTTTTTTTTTTTGTATCAGTTGATTGCTCCTTACATTAGCAACACATGTTGCAACTTAAATTGTCAACCCTGAGCCTTATTCTATATTGGCAACCACAGATGAAGCTCCCATTCTCTTGGATGCTGTGCAAAGATAAATCCAAAAAGTAACCACATGGGACATTCTAGCCAGGAGCCACCCCCTGAAAACAGAGGTTGCATTAAAATAAAAAATTTAAAAAAACATTAAAAAAATTAAAAGCAGAGAGGCATTAAAATAAAACTGCTACTTATTTTGAAGGAAATGCAAATTAATGACAGATTATGTCATTTTTACCTAGCCCTTCAGAAAGTTCTGCAGTGGAGCTGGGAGAAGGCAATACTTCTCCCAGAGAGTTTGTGGACTTGTGCCCTCTTCTTCATCCTTCTACCAACTAAAGATGAGCCCAAGTGATAAAGGGTTTTCTTCTTCCACGTATCCACTCATAAAGAACAATATTTATCACAACTGAAACCTGATGGATCAAAGACCATAAAATAACGTCTGATGAAAGAACAAAATACAGTTCTCCCACACCAGCACTGACTTCATGACCAATCTTTCAACTACATACATCATTGAACAGAAGAGAGTTGGGCTGCTTCTTCCTGGAGCCCATAAAGCAGCTTGTGGGGTTGCCTCTCTGAGGGTTTTTCATGGAAAGGTGCAAGCTTTGCTGCTCATTTACTATGAGGATTGTATCTAGGTCTCTACTAGTACCACACAATTATTGCCAAGACAATCTGGACAGGTACTGTGAGAAGAAATGCAGGATTTTCCTCTAAGTGGCTGTCTACCTGGCACCCTTAGTGTATTGCATGGTGGCATCTGCTACCATCATCTTGAATAAAAACTTTAGCTTATGTGGCCTCCTTGAGATAAATGGCATCACAGGACACATGAGAAAAATCAAAAGTAGCACAAAGACCTAGACCTAGATGTGTGCTTTCAGGAGAAGATCCTCTGTTGATGAAGTCCTGTTCCTTTGCCAGACCAGGATGAGGTGGGAGTAGAGAGAAAGGACAGGGCAGAAGAAGAGGCAGTGGTTGGGTGTTTCAGCACGGAGAATCCTTCTAAACCTGCCAGGAAAAGACACAGCACCTGGAATGCTGCAGGGAAGTCTATGGGCTGCGTGCAAGCTGGAGAATTCCCTCTATTGTACCAGCTATGCAAATGTAATTGTAGGCTAGAAAGTGCAGTGACTCATAGGTGAAGTGGATGTGAGAATATCTGGGTTAAAGAGAGTTTGTTCTGAGAAGACCATGTGTAGGACCTCAGAAGATCCCAGAGAAGGGGAAGTGAAAGGAGTTAATGAATGAAAACTCATTGCAAAGAGTCATCCTGTTACAGACTATCCCCTTGGAGCAGCAAGTGAGGAGCTCCTGAAGCTGTTTTAAGCTGGTGGTATTTCAAAACACTCAGATACCTGGATCAGTTGAAGATTTGGGGGTGGAGGCAAGGAGCAGAGAAAACAGATGGAGATCAAAAGCTCAGAAAATGAGGGCTTGGAACAATTTTTCTTTTTTTTTTTTTTTTTTTTTTTTTGGCAGGTCATCGAATGATAAATCAAAAGCACTAATGCCTGTGATGAGGGTACAGCTGGGACCTAAAACAGCCCCCAGAGGTGATGGACTCCAGCTGCTGTAAAGCCAGGCAGAGGGAGGAGGAGAGTGGCATTGCCACACTGGGTTTTGCCTCCTGAAGTGCTCACTCATCAGCTGACCTCCATGACGTACGCATCAAGATTTATGGCAATAAACCACAGAATCTCCCTCTTTTCTCTGCTGGATAGACAAATGATGGATGAGGGGTGAACAGATGGCAATGGAGGTGATGAAAGGCCAAGCTAACTTCCATTTCCATAGTTTTTAGGGGAGGGGTACCAGTGGTGCAGTAGGTAGGAGAATTAAGAGACGAGGGCTTTGTAGCCCCTGGTCCAGTCCTGACAAATCTGCACTTTGGGACTGATAGGTGAAAAGGGTGGGTGAGCAAATGAGGGGAAAACTGCTGGCTCCACACCACCTCACTTCTGACTCCTCTGCACCACCAGCCACCTGCCACAGCTTGGGCTTCCAGAGCCACCTCTCCCTGCTGAGGCATTTGGCCATCACCCTGCAGCTGCAGACTGGGTCCCCTCTGAGATCAGGCTGGTCATGGCTCCATCGAGTGCCCTCAGGTTCCTCAGAAGAAAAGGCAGAGGACAAGGCGTGGCACATGGCTGACACCCTGCCCCGGGCCATTTGTCACCCAGTGGTACTCATCACTCTTTTTGGTTACCCAGAGGCTGAGCAGGGTTCTCTGAGGGAAGAAAAAAAGGCTTCCCCCAGGTTGGAGCAGTCAGCCCTCACCCCCTGCAGCTATTTTGGAAGACTTCCCCTCAGCCAGTGAAGACCATCCAACTTTTCCCTTTAAGACACCTGCTTAAAATCAGCAATAAATCAAAGCAGCTCTTCTCAGGCAAGACATCTGTTGATTACCACATCGAGTGCAGCAGCATTAAGGGAAACCAGGACATGCACCACAGATGGCTGCAGCCAAGCTGGAGGCTCAGGAGCTCCTAAACCCCAAGTTTCTCCCGAGCTAGCAGGCTCTGCAGCTTGCAAGCCCCCAAGAATTTCCCCAGCAGCTTTGGCACCTCGGCTTGCACATTGCAGAGCAGCGAAGTTTGGAACATGTAATTCTCTTCAGTTTCTCTATAGATCAGCTATCAGAAATTACTATGTATAAAGATTTCCCTCTACAGGTGGTTAGAGCTTGTAACAGCCTCTCACTTTTTCTTGCAGCACTTTAATTAGTATTTTGTCTCATAATTTACTTTCTTATTATTTTACCTATTCCCCCCACACACACCCTACGGGCATTCAGTCTGTTCCCAGTGGTAGCAAAATCTCTGTGCAAGAGATGTCAATTCCCTTCCATCCTTCTCAAAGCTTTAACACTGCTGCTGAATTGGACTCTTTTTTTTTTTTTTCTTTTCTTTTTTTCTTTTTTTTCAATTAATATTTAATTTGTGAGCTCATTACCCGAGTCAGTCAATGCCTTCCTTATATCCCCCCCCCAGCCCAAAAAAAAAAANAAAAAAAAAAAAAAAAAAAAAAAAAAAGAAAAAAGAAAAAAAAAAAGAAAAAAGTGACAAAGTGAAAGTTGCAGCCTCTGCAAAAAGTGTGTGTGGGGGTGTCTTAAACACCTAGCTCCCTGGCTGCTGTTTGAGCTTGCAAACTAGCATGGTTTCCTGCAGGAACATCAAATACACAGGACACACGACACGACAGCCTGGGGAACTCTTTGCAAGGAGGGGGAATGCAATGTTTGTCCAGTCTTTCCAAAGGCAGGCAGCAGAACAAATCAAAAAAAAAAAAAAAAAAAAAAAAAAAAAAAGTCTTACTTCTTGTAAAAGCATCTAACCACTCAAATCAGAAAACTTTGCAAAAAAGCCAAAAGCCAACCACCTGCACGCACAGACACACGCACACACGCAGGCACACAGAGAAACCTACCTTGCAAAATCTTCTTCACTTATTTTTGTATGCAAAGAAAAAACAACCAACGAAAAAAAAAACAAAACCCCAAACAGAAAAACAACCTAAAAAAAAATCCCCCAAAGCAAAACACTCCCTAAACAAAACAAAAAATAAATAATTCCCCCTCCCTCTCAAACCGCTTTTCCCTCTTCCCCACGCCTTAGCTGGATTTCTAGGGAATTTGGGGATGGGTGGGAAGAGCCGAGGGTGGAGGGGCTGTATAAATAAACCAGAGCGTTTCGAGCTGTGTATTGCGAAAGGCTGTGGGCTTCGGGTAATGTGTGCCTGCACTCTTCCAGGAGAAAAGGGAAAAAAAAAAAAAAAAANGTTGCATTGTGTTTGTATGAATGGGGGTGACATGTGCTTGCCCACAGGTCCACGTGAGAGAGGTGGGCAGATGACAGGGGTTATTTTAGGATACCATGCACATTCTCTGAAGCCGCAAGCTTTCCCCTTTCTCCCTCCAGATTCACTTTAAAAATATCCTTCCTTCCTCACCCCACCTCTCTCACGTGGACCTGTGGGCAAGCACATGTCACCCCCATTCATACAAACACAATGCAACGGAGCAGTGGTAATTTGCAGAGATGGTACATTCACAAACAGCAGCCCAGTCCCTTTAATGCAGGTTGATCTCACAGAAAGGACACTGCAGCCCAGAGGAATTTGATTAGACTGGGGATGGAAAGTTGTGAGCTGCTCGGCGGCTTCCTTACTGTCTTCCCCCACCCCTAACTTTTAGCAAAACTGATACAGTCCCTCTTTCTTTCATGAAAAAGGAACAGCAGAAAAGAAAAAAAATCCATTTACACCAGAGGTAGAAGACCTCAATCTTAGCACCAGGGGTAAAGGACAGCAGAAAACATCAATGGTGATTGACTTCTGAGCCTTTAGCAGGCACACGCCCATGGCAAGATCCAGCCCATGCTCTGCAGAAGGACCACACAGCACCTCTAGTCCTGTGGTGGAGTCCAATTCAGGGGAGTGTTTGAAGCTTTTTTTTTTTTTCTTTTCTTTTTTTCTTTTAATATTGCTGAAATTCTTCAGAAAGAGAGACACGGTGCTAGACAGCAATAATTTATAAGATCAGGGCATAAATGGGGCTCTCACCCTGCAAACATTTATTCACGTGCCAAGTGTTAGGGCTGTGACTAATCTAATTTGAAATCAAGGGGATTACTCAGAGTAGTAACATTAAATGCGTGCATATTTGTAGGATCAGGGCCTAAATGATTAATCACCACTGCATCCAGGCCCTGTTGGGTGCACCATTCCTTCCTTACCACACTTTAGCCCTGGATAAGCTCAGATCCATCCTGGAGAGTGTGCACTGCTCTGCTGGAGGGAAGACCCAGCATCACATTCTGCTCCACAAGGAAATGTGCAACACACCTCCCTCTTCCTCTGCTCCATCGGGTTTTTATGATGCTGATGAGCCTCCTGGAGGCCCTGACTAACACCCCTGGGGGGCAAATTTGGAGTCACTCGAGCAAGAAGTTGTGGATGCACAGCCTGCCTCGGGTGGGCATCTCACGTGTCACTTTTTGCACGTGATGGCAAACATCATCCCATGGCTGTGACTGCTCCTGGTGACTCCAGGTTGAGCACTGGTGAGCACATGGGCTCCACCCTTATTTCTGTGGGGAAAAAAAAAAAAAAAAAGCAGGGGAAAGGATGGAAGCATGGCCACGGTGGGAATCATTCATTCATGCATGCATTCATCCCTCTTTGTATCACTGCTGGCGTTATTTTGATGTTGCAAAAGATGGTTTGGTCCTGTTCAGAGTGATCTCTTCCTGGGTCATCACTTCTGTGGGTGCTGGAGCACCCCGTGGTGACACTCTCCTGCAAAAGTGACTTCACCTTTGAGCTCAAGCCCCCACGTTGGGATCAAACTACTGGGTCAAAGGAAGTGAGGTGCAGATAGGCAGGAAGATACGTACTGAGGTAGGGAGGCTTCCAGGCAGCTTGCTGGTAAAATAACCCAGTGAGTCAAGGTGACACGGGGTGTGGGCTGAACCCAGGCTGCACCCCGTGCACCATGCAGGTGACTTCTTCTCTTGAAAGCTTTTGGGATCAGAGTGATGTACATCTGCCCAAAATGTTGTGATGCACATTTGCCCAAACCCCACTATCTCTGGTTTAAAACCAACATTTGCAGAGTTCTCTAAGCTAAACAGTCCAATATTGTTTTAGAAACATAAGTAGGCAGGAAAAAATCACTAATGACTGAGGGAAGATAGAAAACAGTTAAAAAAACTCAAACAAACAAACCCAGGATTAAGTTACCTGGAGCAAGGAAAGTGAATGCAGCCAAAGACAAACAAGCAGCTTGGTCATCTGCCCCGATAAGCCCCTGAGACAAAATCCCTTTAACACAAGTTGTTCTTCTGTTTCTGCACTTGTTTTTTCATATTTTTTGGGTTGTGGTGGTGAACAGGGGGAAGGCTTTGGGGCACGTTGCCTGACTGAACAGGGTGGGTTGGCTGCAGAGAGAAGAAGGATTTGAAGGAGAAACTAAGGCTCTGGAGAGGCAAAAGGGATTAGAGAGAGGGGGTTAAAGGGTGATGGGAAACAAAGGGAAGGAGTGAAGCTGGGCCCCTGTCCCAGAAACTTGATGGGAGGCCTGGCAGAGGAAGAAGGAGAGGTGGGCAGTGAAGGGAATGACTTAGAAACACTCTCCCTTCTCACTGTGTGAGCAGAATATGTCAGTGCAGAACCTGCATCCATTTCCAGGGTTGCCAACACCCGTCCTGATGCAGCAGGAGAAGCCTCGGGATGGACCTGGACTCTTGTTCCCTGTGCCACCCCCCTGCCCCAGGTACCTGCATTGTGCCATGCAGTGCTGCCAAGCTCCTCTCTGCCCCCAGGTCCCTCAGGAGACCCCCAGGTGTGGGGTCAGAAAGAGAAGGGTGAAGCTGAGCTGGATGTCCCTCAGGAAAAGAGGGAGGAGAGCTGCAGACAGTGTGTTCATGGAGAGGAAGAGGAGAGGGTCAGAGGGGTGCAAAGTCTGGGTGGAACAGAGGGGATTTCAGTGGAGATGGAGTAGTGTAGGGGAGGAGAAAGAACCAGAAGGAGTATGGAAGGTGAAAGTGATGGAGAGGAATGGGAGAAGCTGAGCAGCTGGGCTTCACACACTTCCCAGCCCACATCCCATACCTCAGGGGGTTTCGGGGTGCTTTGTTTCAGGTCTCCTGCTCATCTCTTCTCATGTTCCCCTCGAGATTTCAAAGTGTGGTCGCTGGCTCCAGGCTGTTCCCCTGTCCTTCCCCTGCTCCTCCCAGGGGCTGCATGCATGCTGGTACCTGCAGACACAGGAGGACACAGTCAGGGGAAGCACTGGCTTGGCTTTGGACATGGAAAAGGTTGACATGGAAAAGGTTGTCCTTTTTTTTTTTTTTTTAAATTTTATTTTTTATTTTTCAGGGGGGTGGTGGTGGGGGATAAACTGAAGAAAATTGGATGCTCCAAAACTCTGCTTAGAGGGCATGAAATTCCCTTTCCTTTCAGGAAGCAGAGGAGCAGAGAGTGGCTGAGAGCAACCCTGGAGATAGGGAATGGTGTTGCACACCTTGTGTGCAGTGTGAGTCCAAGCCTGCCCTCGGGGCACTGTGCCACAGCAGGGCCCTCAGCTGCCATTGCAGATGGTCTGGGACCCAGCACAGAGGACTCCTGGACAAAGCCTGACCTCTCCCTTGGTGTGGCAAAACGCAGGGGAAGGTCACACACAGCAAACAGGTCCATGCTAGGCTTGGCAGATGTGCAAATACACATCCCATTAAAAGTTAGCTGGAATTTTCCCTTTCTATAGAGACTCCTTGTGTGAGATGGCCTTGCTCATCCCTCCCAAGCACCAGGAGGTCACAGTGATCCACACAGGATGTGGGTGACTCTTGTAGCAAGAGGTTACTTAAGGGCACATTGGTCAAACCAACATTCATGCTTCACCCCAACCACCAGGATTCTACAACAAACTGGGGGGTGGGATGCTCACAGAAGTGAGATAGGTTCAACACCAGGTTGGATGGGGCTTGGAGCAACCTGGGCTGGTGGGAGGTGTCCCTGCCCATGCAGGGGGTTGGCACTGGGGGAGCTTCAAGCTCCCTTCCCACCCAAACCAGTCCTTGATCAAATAACCTACACTTCATCTCTCAACACAGCCCTTGCACTGTATCATGATACCTGCTTCTCCCAGCTGCTCCAAATGGATAAATTCAGCTACAGCCAACACAGTTAGCACACTCAATAGATGCAGATAAAAGCCAGATTTCCAATTTGTTGTCTGTAATTCTAATAGCACCCCCCCCCCAAAAAAAAAGAAACCCCCCCCCAAAAAAAAAGAAATGTCTCAGCTTTAATTATTAGGCTCCTCTGTTTTTGTCGTGTCATTCCCAGGAGCTAATGCCAGCAGGACACAGTGAGGATTGTGTCAGGGAGGGAGATTTCTCCTAGCATTTTGTTGCTTACTGCTCAGACATTGCAGACCTGGGAATATTGGAGCTTTCTAGAAGAGCAGGGAGACACCAGGCTAACTGTGCAGCAACAAATGTTCTGAGCACTACGTGATGGGGAGAGAAGGGAATTTCAGAGCTTTATGGGCAGGTATGGGAGAGCATCCTGTCCACGAGGAGATTCCAGTCTAAAAACAAGGAGTCCTACAAAGAAGGAAGATTAGAAAAGGGTAGGGAGGATGGGGAGGGTAAGCTGCAAAATTTAACTGTAGGTGGGACAGACACCTCTTGCTATTTTCAGCTTTTTCAACAAATTGGCATCCTGTGTTTAGAGGCTACTAGGAATGCCAGCAGAAGGTTCAGTTCTTGAAGAACTGGGAGATTTATAGCCTGGATGGGCTGCCTGGCTGGGTTTAGGGGTATCAGAGGCCATGGGCTGCACAGGCGTGAGAGCACACAAGAAGGGGGTTGTGTCTAGCCCCAAGTCAAAGGAAAATGTGGTTTTTTTTGGTTTTTTTCCCCACGCAAGGCAGGGCTACCTTCACAATTTGAAGCCCAAAGGGAAATTTGTGGTCTGCACAGATTGCAAGAAGTCTGAGGGAGGAAGGATTTACCTCAAATTCAACAAAAGCAACATCATAATCAGCCACAGCACTACCAGAGCCCTGGAAAACTGGTAACACAGTGAAAGGCATCTGTCCTACATCCCACCTTTACCAAACATGTCCCAGGGATGAACTGGACTTCCCAAAGCTTTGCCCATGGTAGGTGTATAATGTTGAGTGGTGTGGTGTTGCTGTCAGCATCACGGAATAGTGACACAGTTCCTCAGAGGAGACCCCTGTGCAGCAGCCCTGGATATGATGTCCCAGGCTTTTGGGAACTTCTGGCTGGGTTTTTTCTGCTGAGCAAGTGCAGCAATTTTACCATATATTCACACCATCATTCAGGGCAGAAAGCCCTTTGCTGATGTGTTTCTATCTCCTCTGCACCGTGGCTCAAAGCCTGAGAGAGGCCATTTTGGGCAAACTTCATCAAGAGCTAAATCTGGTTTGTGCCACATGGACATCCAGACTGCTTCCCCTCTTTCTTTTTTTATGTAAAAGACCTTACAGCACCTCTGCCCTGCTCATACCTGTGCAGGGGGAGACACAGAGGGCAAGTTTGCCTTCTGACCTGTGTGACAGAGGCTTTTTGCCTTTTATAATGAGATGAAGAAGCTTGAAAGCTGAGTTGTTGAAAAACAACAGGCTGTAGGCCTGATCCTCCTTGCCTGGTTACTGGAGGAGGTGATGCTCTGGCTCATCACTATGAAGGAACTGAGTATCTCCCCTCCACTGCTATGGTATTTTTCTTTCTGGGCACAGGCTTGTAGGGCAGACAGAAGTGAGGATTGCTTACCCACACCTTACATCACTTAGGACCATCCTGATGACACCTCTTTGTCCTTGGCTGAACTTCACTGCTGTCACTGGAGCTACAGGCAGCAAGCTGCACATTTTGACTCATGTCCTGTGAAGTTATAAACAGATTCCCAGCACATCTGGCTCCGGTTTGGATTGAGAAGATAGGACTCTAAAAAGCCAATAAAACAACTATTTACTCTGAGATGCCCAGCCAGAAAATCTTCAGCTCATCTCATAATTTTTTTTATTTTTTTTTAAATCCAATGCACTGGGAAATCTGTTGGAAAGCAAGACTTGGCAGTGGCCATTAGCAGTTCCTGGTCCTCTCATTCACCAGAGCATCCCCAGGCACCTGGCAAGAGCTGGGCTGAAGCATCCCCAGGCTCCCCCTTCAGTGCTCAGCCCCTCTTCTCTTCCCTCTACCCTGCTTGCCCTTTGGTACCACCCCCCCAGAGCCCAGCACAGCACTGAAGAAGACAGCAGGAGCTGAGTGACTTACCGGGGTGAGGATGGGTTCAGTCACACCAGGCTGGGAGCTGGAGGTGGGTGGGGAGTTTGCTTGGAAAGAAATGTTCTGTGGGTAAATCTTCTCCTTTGCAACTAGCTTCCTCTTCTGCCTTGCCTAGCAGAGGAAGTAAAAACGCTTGGCCGAGCACGTTTGCTGCAAAACCTTTAAAAAAAAAAACAAAAAAACAAACCCAACCCCAACAAGAAGAAGAACAAAAAAGCATCCCCGGAGCCAGCTGAGGCTCCAGCCTCTGCCTATCCCTGACCTCCTCCCAGCTTTGGCGCTGCCCCTCTCCTCACTTCCAGTGGAGTTTGGGAGCAGAATTCGGATTTCTTGGACTCTCCCCCCCACCCCTGGAGGTCCCTGGTCCAGCAGGAGAGACCCCGGGGTGCATTTGAAGCCCCCCCAGCTCCTCCCGCATGCTTCCTGCCCCGCGGCCCAGCTCCCCCCCGCCGCTCCCCGCGGCTTCTCCAGCGGCATTAAGTTATGCACACACCATTCACCGATTGTTCGGCATTTTTTTGTCAATGAAAGGCACATTTTATGAATTAGAAGAGCACATGCCCCCTTGTGGTTTGCCTCCGCTCCCTTGCTCCGCTCCGCCAGCCTCCTCCTCCCTTCCCCACCCCGGCGAGGAGAGACGGGCACTGCTGGCACCTCTGCACGGGGTGGAAATAGTAATAATAATAATAAAAAAAACAGCCCACGGCACCCCGAAGAGGTGGCCGGAGACTTTGAATGATGAGCTGAAAGGACAGCATGCAAGAAAAAAAATAAATAAAAAAATAAAAAAATAAAAAAAAGAGAAAAAATAAAAGGAAAAAAAAAAAGAAAAAAAATTTTAAAAGGGGGGAAAAACCGCAGTTGCTTGAGGAGTAAAGGGATCTCTATTTCTAAAGGGCCTTAAGAGGGGTTTAGCTCATTGCTTCCAACTGGAAAAGCAAGGAGGCAGCTGACGTGCAGTCCCCTGTTCATTCAGCACAGCAAATGGCTTCTGCTTGACCTATATGGCTCAGACACCCACTAGGGAGCATGAGTGGAGCTGATTCTTCCCTGCCTTTTGCTTCTCACCCCTGCCAGGCCCCAACATGGGATTTTCTGGGGTTGCCTGGGGTAGCAGTTTAATGATGGGAACCAGTTCTAACTGAGAACTGAACTGGATCCCATGACCTGGAAGGACTCCTGAAAGGTCCCGGGTGCCTCACCTTGATTTGGGAAATAGAAGAGCGAAGCTCACCTGCCAGAGGAGGAGACTGGCAGCACAAATCCCACCCATGGAACCTCATTTCCAATCAGGGTCACACCCTGCAGCTCTTCCTCACACCGACACCCAAGGAGACAGAACCCAGAACAAACCTTTCCAAGCCTGGGAGAGCCCCGTGCTCACAGGTTGTGGGACTGCTGTCCCTGGGATGAGGAACCAGGGATGCCTGGGCTCACATCCCAGCTCTCACATCACTCCTCCTTTCTTAGGCAAGTCTCTGTAAAATGAGTAGTTAGTTCTCCACCTCCTGGGGGCTGTGTGGCTGAATTATTGATGGTAGAAGGTGAAAAGCAATAAACAAGAAATCAGCCAAATTGCTAGCATGAGGGCAGAACAGGTATTAATATAATTACGAAATATAAAAATCTTTTGTTCCTGCAAATGTGGAAAGGAGTGCAGTCTCATGGTTACCAGAGACAGGGAGAGGCAGGACTCCTGGGCTGCAACACCAGCAGCTGCCTGGCAGTTTCCAAGGCTCAAGACTAAAGGCTTACCTCAACCTGGTCTTGCAATTGCAGGTTCCTTGGTCAGGGATTTCCTCTTTACTTTTGGGGCAGCATCTAGCACTGTGGAGATCCGAGGGCAGCATTGTGAAAAGCTCTCCTGCTAGGAATAAAATACATGGATTTCCAGATCTGCAACCCTTTCCTGCTTAGCTACCTGGGTGTGTTCTTAAAAGTGTTTTGGGGTGAGCCCCTAACCTTTCTGTCTGTGCACACAAGGACCTCCATCATGATCAGGGCCTCTGAGAAGGGACACAATCAGAGTTTAAAAATACATCTGGGAGTGGGTGTTATGAGTGACCTTTGTTTTTCCTGCCTTAGACAGGGAGCCTTGTTTTTCAGTAAGCCTTACACAGTCTTACATAGCTTGTGGGGTTTTTTTTACTTCATGTGGCTGTCAGTTTAAAATACTTGTATGGAATCTGTAGCTTGAATGCCTTCTGCCTCCTCTGCTGGGTCTTTTCATGAACCAGCACAGGTTTCTTCTCCTGAGTGAGCAGAGTGTCTCTAATAAAAACTATGGCAGCTAAATCTGGGATTGCTGCGTATTCTCCTTCACAGGTCTTGGTTCAAAACATTCAGTCTTGCAGAGAAAGCCCCATCCCACACAGGGAGAGCAGCCAGTAAACTAGATCATCTCTCCTCCTCAGGAATGCAGCAGAAGCAAGCAGCTTGCTAACGTGTCTGTCTTGGGGCCAGCTCCTCTGGCTCCCAAAAAGAGAAGGGGAGTCAGCACTGGGAGAAAAAAAAATTGGAACTGACACCTGTTCAAGGGAGAAAATGATCCTACAACCCACATTTTTTACCTCTCAGGTACAACACTCCAGATTCTAACCAGGAGGAAGCGATCATGATTTTGCCGAGCTGGGTCTGGAGCTCCTGTTGGAGATGGCTGGAAAAGTATTCCAGTTAGCAAAAGCACCCTAAGGATCTAGTACATCCCCAAATATCCTTGGTGCTCTGCAGAGAAGCCAGCTCTACTAAATTACTGAGGAAATGAATGCAAAGCTGCCTCTGCTGGGTTAGAGTTCTTCCCTGATGCTGTTGGTACCTCCCCCTGCCTCCTCTGTCAACAGGAATGGGACTGTAGGAGAGAGGATTTTCCCCTCTGTTGCCCAGAAAGCATTAACCTGTCCAGCTGGTGAAGGAAAGAACACCTTGCCACCTGCATCACAGCCCAGTCAGTCTCACCTCTGTGCCTGGGAGACCATGGGGCAGATCCTCCCTAAAGCTCTGACAAGGCACCTGGAAAACGTGGAGGTGGTTGGTGGCAACCAGCATGGCTTCACCCAGGGCTAGCTGCACCCACCTGGCAGATTCAGTGGCTTTTGATGATGGGGTCACAGCACCAGTGGACAAGGGGAGAGCAGCTGACATGGAGAGGTGTCCCCATGCTTACCTGGTGAAGNAGGTCCAGTTCTGGAGTCCCCAACACCAGAAGGACACAGAGCTCCTGGAAGGTGTCCAGAGGAGCCACTGAAATGCTCAGAGGGCTGAGCAGCTCCCTGGGAATCCAGGCTGAGGGATTGGGGTTTTTCAGCCTGGAGAAGAGGAGGCTCCCAGGTGAGCTCAGAGCAACCTCCCAATATCTGAAGGGGCTACAAGAAAGCTGGGGGAGGGCTTTGGACACGGGGGGTAGGGAGAGGACAAGGGGAAATGGTTTCCAAGTGGGAGAGAGAGGGGAGATTGAGGTTGGAGAGAAGGAAGAAATTCTTTGGGGTGAGGGGGGTGGAGTCCCCATCCCTGGAGGCATTTCAAAGGCATTTGGACCTGGTCCTTAAGGACACGGTTTAGTAGTTGACTGTGGTCCAAGTTGGTCCAAGGTTGGGCTGGATGAGCTTGGAGGTCTCTTCCAAGCTAAAGATTCTGTGCTGAGCCCCTGTGCCAGGTTTCCCAGGGAAGCTGTGGCTGCCCCATCCCTGGCAGTGTCTCAGGTCAGGTTGGATGGGGCTTGGAGCAACCTGGGCTGGTGGGAGGTGTCCCTGCCCATGCAGGGGGTTGGCACTGGGGGAGCTTTAAGCTCCTTTCCAACCCAAACCAGTCTGTGATGATTTTATGATTTCCCACTGTCCAGGCCTGAGACCCCATCAGACCAAAGTGGGAGCTCTGGGGGCTCAGGGCTAATCCTGAAGGGCACTGGAAGCCCCCAGCAGTGTTGGTTGCCATCTGGGGAGAGAGGTCCATCCCAGCTGCCACTGGCCACCAGATGCAGCCTTAAACTGGGGTGGGGGGATGTCTCTGGCTGGGGATGGGCTGCAGAGCTCTTTGTAGTGCCCGGATAAAGACAATGAACCCAGGGGAGTTCATTCATTTTGGATTCAATGTTAGAAGAGTGGATGGTGGGAAGGAACTCCCTAAATCAAGCAAAGGGACAAGGTCAGAGGATAAAACTCTGCTGACCATTACCTGGTGCAAACACCAGTGGGGTGGGAGCAGTCAGATTCCCAGGGCTCCCAGTCATCCCCCCCACAGCCAGAGCTGCATTTCGGATTTTTGGGTTGTTTTTTTTTTTCCCTCCTTTTCCCTACCTTTCCTCCTTTTTTCCCTACCTTTTCAGCTCCTTGGCACAGTGGGGATGTGACTGTCACAGTCAGGGGGGGCAGGTGGCCCCTGGTGGCTGGGGGGTGAGGGATGGATGGAGGCAGGGGCAGGGTGGGCTGCAGCAGGGAGAATCTTCCTACTCCCCCCACGAGAAAACATTTACCACGGGGATCTCCGGGGTTTGTCACGGGGTTGTTTGGTGCTTCCATCCCCCCCCCAGCACATGGGGCTTATGTGCCCGTGTCTAAATATAGACTCAGGCTCAGCAGGTCCCCAGTTTTAGGGAAGGGGGGGGAGGCAGAGGCTGCGGTTGGCAGCAC
>JAAWXA010000028.1:1976193-2048088 GCA_038090715.1 Florisuga fusca
CCGGCTCCTCCCGCCGCCTCGGGCCGGACCGCCGAAGCTTTGGGCTCTGCCGGAGTGATGTCGGTCAACTGCAACCCCCCCCGACCCCCAGGGGGAAAACATCCCCCCTGGCAAAGCCCGGGCAAGAGGGAAAGGGAGGGGAAAGCCAGAACTGCCATGAATCAGCACAGAGGGGCTCAGCAGGGATGGGCAGGGAGGAGATGGTGGGGGCATCTGGAAAGTGATGCTCTGGGTGTCTGGGAAGGGGTGGTGTGGATATCTGGGAAGGGATGGGGTGGGCATCTGGGAGGCTCCAGCACTGCAGGTGTGTAGGCACAAAGCTGCATTACAGGCAGGCACAGGGCCAAAGCTGGCACACAAAGCCAGGCAGGGCAAAAGCTGGGGCCTGAGCAACAGAAGTCAGTGGAGAGCAAGGCTGTGGTGGCAAAGGTGGGGGGACAGGCAGGGGACACAACTGCAGCTCAGGAAACCTGGTGGTCCCAGGCTGGTGAAGAGCTTCAAGGCCCTTCTTGCATCACACCAATTCCCCAAGGAAGATACTGGGACAGTCTAGGGATAGGTCAGGTGTACTGGGATCAGACAGTTCTTACCTGCTCCCAGAGAGATGGAGTGTCAATCCAAGCCCAGGTAAATCCAGAGGCAATAATAATTCTGTCCTTGACAACTTTGCACCTTTCCTTCAGCTGCCCATTTGTTAACCTAGAGGTACAGGGGAGAAGGCAATGAGAGTGCTGGAGTGGTTCAGTGTCAGTAATGGCATTTTCCCTCACATAGAGAAAGGCAGGAATATGGTCAGGGTGAGGAAGGTGGGGGCATCACCCCACAACCTGCTCCTCAGCCCCTGTGGCTCCTGGGGGGGTGCCCAGAGCCTGGCTGGAGGGGGCTGCAGGAGGGAGCAGACAGTCAGGCTGGCTCTCAACCCCCAGGTGCTCTTCCCTCTTCTTCCACCCACTCCTCCCACCTTCTTCCAGCTGCTGGTGCTGCTCTTTCCTCCCACACAGCAGCTCTGAGAGGCAGGAGGAGACTCTGAGGAACAGGGGAAGCACTTGGAGGCTGACAGCTGCCACTGCCTGGTTGCTTTCCAGAGCCCCATTTTCCCTCCACCTTCCCTGCCTCCTCCATTTGCTCAGGGCTGGCAGCAGTGATCCCAGAGGTGGCCAGGCTGGGTGACCTGGAGGAACGTGGATACCTGGGTTGTCACAGCCCTGAGAAGCCACTTGGCTGTACGTGAGGGCCCTCGGAGGATTAAAATAATAATAATAATAATTATTTTTTAAAAAAAAGTGACCCTCACTGCCAGTCCCCCCAGCACTCAGGTGTGCCAGAACAGAATCTGTTTTGCTGGAGACCTTGGGAGTGGTGTGCAAGCAAGGGTCTGAGGTGGGAATCAAGGGCTGCTGGTGTCACTTGGAAGAGGAGATGCAGGGATGAATTAATTTTCATCTGATCCACAGTACCCTTGTTGTACAAGGTACTAAACAGCAATTTTTTAAACTAATGTGATGAACTCATCCACACCTCTCATTCCCCTCTCAAACTTCCAGGTGCCAGGCTGACAATATTAGGAAGTCCTGCTCTTCCTTTTTACTGACTCGATGGGTTGCATGCTGCACAGGCAAATCACAGTAACCTGAGATGCTAGGACATGCTATCCAGTCTGAAAGAACTACAACTGCCACTCAGGGGAAGAAAAAAAAAACAAAAAAATGAAAAAAAAAAAAAAAAAAAAAAAAAAGCAACACACCCTGAAGGCTAAGCAAGTAAATAAATAATAATAAAAACGATGGAAAGAAAATAAAGATGGAAAGAAAATCAAAGCCCTGAATTTCTATAGCTAAGGGGCAGGCTCTACTCCTCTGCCTAGTACTGAGTAAGGTTTAAACTATAGCCTGGCTTTGTCCTGGCTTCTCTTATGAAGAGTTTCCTTAGAAACTCTCACTCAGGTTTTGTTTTGTTGTTTTTTCCTGAACTGCACACCCCCTTCACCCCCCTGTGTTTTGTTTTATTTATTTTTTTTTAAATTTTTTTTTTAACTTGTGGGCCCTCCAGCTGCAGAAACAAAGCCCACACTAAAATATGCTCCATTATTTGTTCCACTGGTCAATTGCCTCTGACACATTTGGGGGAAAGAGGGGCATAAGAAACATCCTGGGTTTCTAAAAGCAGAGAACAGAGTTTATGGAAGAGGCCATGGGGCTCTTTGTCAGCGTCAGTGCTTTTGAAGGGATGCTATCCTTCCCACCTCAGCTGTAGAGGACTTCAGTCAGGTTGCAGCCACCCAGTATTTGAAGAGCTTTTAGTGATGCTCCTGCTTGCTGAGGATGAGTTTTGTGGGTGGGTGGAAGGGAGGTGTCACGACAGAAATTTAAAGGAAGGGTCGTGTAAACCATGCATGGTGGGGATAAGAACCCTTGCAGAGCTCTTGCAACCTGGTGTGCTGACCAAGCTGCTCCAAATAATTCAGACTGCCCTGGGATGGCAGGCAGGAATTTATTATTTAGGGTTTGGAAGCTCATTCAGTTTGTCTCAGTTCACTGCAGGAGACCAGGATGCAGCGGAGTCATCAACAGCTGACACTCAGATTACAAAGATTTTAGTTCCAATTTTTGTTATCTAAGCCTAATAGTTAATAGCACCAGTTATTTCATATTTTTCCACATCACAATTAGTGACAGGATTGTTTCTGGTAGTGGTACACCCATGCATTCAGATGCTGAGATGCAAAGATGCTGGTGTAGTAGGGGAGACAACATCATCCGGCATCAGGTCTTTCAAAAAGCACTCCTGACCCCACTGAGCTTGAGCCAGAGCTATGAGCACCAGCTGAGCAGCAACCAGGGGTCCTAGTTCTGTGACGTGGTAACCTAAAGCTATTGTCTTATTTTTCTTATGCAAATGGGGGAGGCTCTCCCTGCAGAGTGACATCCACACATCTATTTGCTGGGAAAGGTGGAGAAGGTATCCAGGTGAAGAGGTTAAAAAGCAGAAAGCAGGTTCTGTGCAGACTCATTATAAAAAAAAAAAAAATTCCAACAAAAGAATCACCTTCCCAAAGTAGTCAGTTAGGCTAAAAGCTAAACCAAGCTGAGTCCTTTGTCTGGTGAAACAGGCAGGTCCCAGGTAAGGATGGGAAATGGAAAAGGTGGGGAAGGACAACTGCTGGTCTCCTCTTCTAATTCAAGCAGTAGGAAGCATCACACAGAACTACCAAGTTCACAACAAACTGGTGCCTCCTCATCAAGTACTTTATGGCCTCAAGTTGTGCCAGGACAGGTATTATTGGGTATTAGGAAGAATTTCTTCTCTGAGAGGGTTATCAGGCAGGAGCAGGCTGCCCAGGCAGTGGTGGAGTCATCATCCCTGGAGGGATTTAAGAGAACTTAGAGACACAGTGCTGAGGGACATGGCTTAGCCAGGGGTTTGCCAGTGCTAGGTTATGGTTGGACTCTGATATCTTGAAGGTCTTTGCCAATCAAGGTAATTCTGTGATTTTGTAATTCACCAGAAATGAAACTCACCTCTGGAACTCCCAGCCACAGGGGATGATGGACACGAAAAAAGCCCACAATGGATTTACAAAGGGACTGGGGGAAACATGGATTACATGAGCAGATTCCAAGGGAGGGATGGCTGGAGCAAGGGTTGCTCTCAGGAACACCAGCCCTGGCTCAGGAGCTGGGAGGCTGCTCTGGGAGCTATGGTCCCATCATTTGGGGAATATTTCTCTGCTTATGCTCATCCCCTGGCTACCCACACACTCTGTGCTGGCTGGGGAGGCTGAGCAGCCCCAAAGAGACCATGAGGACACCCAGCACAGCTGAAGACACAGAGGGCTACCTGTCCATGGCTGGTGCTCCAACATCTCCAACTCACAGCTTCTCAGATGTCTTTCTCCTTTCCTAACTTTCCCAGACAACCAGCATCATCCACTCAGGTCACTGCTTTGACCTTTCTGCCTCATCTGGTCCTGGACAAAAAGTTTCTGATGCTCCACCTTGGTTTCCTGGAGCTTTCTCTCCCTCCTCTGAGAGTCTCACCACTTCAACCTGGTTTCTTTTCCCTGTTCCCAGAGAGCAGTTTCCTTCCTTAGCTCCTGGCATAGCAGTTGGATAAAACTGGCATTGTCTGGGCTTCCTTCATCTATTTATTTTGTTTGGATTGCACCTGCCTGTAATTCAGGCTTTTAAATCTTACTTTTCTGCTCCTCAGCACACAGCCCCACAGGAAAAGGCACTGGTAACTCATGCTATCATACTGGAATCTGTACCACCTGCAACTCTGGGAGTTTAATTTTTTTAAAAAAGAACAAAACAGAAGAAGACTTCGACAACTACACAGAGAAGAAGAGTGGATTTAGATCAAAAGGCAGAACAGTCAAAAATTCAGCTTGAAAAATTTGCCATTAAATTGTACTAGAATGATGGCTGCTTGATTTGACAGAGTGCTGTCTGCTCAGAGAACTCAGAGTGGATTTTAAAATAAATTTTAATTGGGTTTTAAAACCTTCAGTGCTGTTACTGGGGAAGGACAGGACCCAGAAGATTTGCCTGTCCATGGAATGGGCTTCACAAACCAAGTCTGTAACCACTGAAATTCTACCGTAGGCTGATGTCTGGAGCTCTACAGACTTCAGAGGAGAGAAAGGCACCTGGCACATCAGGGGCACAAATAAATACAAAGAGCAAAACTCTGCTGGACTGGTTATAACCTGATTCTGAAGGACTGAATGTGGAAGGAGCAGCCTGAGACTGGAGTCAAGAAAAAAAAATAACCCTCAACAAAACAAAACAAAAAAACCCTCAAACAAAAAACTTCAAAAAGGAAAGAAATTCTTTGGTGTGAGGGTGCTGAGCCCCTGTGCCAGGTTTCCCAGGGAAGCTGTGGCTGCCCCATCCCTGGCAGTGTCTCAGGTCAGGTTGGATGGGGCTTGGAGCAACCTGGGCTGGTGGGAGGTGTCCCTGCCCATGCAGGGGGTTGGCACTGGGGGAGCTTTGAGCTCCCTTCCAACCCAAACCAGTCTGTGATTCTAAATCTAAACATCTGCTTTAAGACAACTCTCTAGATCATCAATACCACAAAACAAACTCATGCTCACCTGTATTGGAAACTGTTCCTTCTGTGGCACTGCCATTGCACCTCCTCTGGCTCTCCTGAACTCAGTTATTACAATTTTTGCTTCAGAACCCAGAAGCAGATAATTTGGTTTAAAAGACTAAAAAAAAAAAAAAAAAAAAAAAAAAAACCACCAAATCAAATCAAGCACTTGCAATAGTTTGAGGAGCTGCTTTTCCAAGCAGTCAGCCTTATCAAAACACTGCTTTTCAATACTTAAAAAGGAGAGAAGCTCAGTGTGGGAACCCTTTTACTTAGTTCAGACTTTCACTTACCAAACGTGATACTGATGGAATATAGCTTGCATCACTTCTGTGCAGATTTCCTAAAAATAATACTAGAGAAAAATTGCCTCTGAGCTCACTTGCCTGCCATTTCCTGGGAGTCACTTGCAGGATGAACTTCTCTCAGATGACCAAACCACCAGGCTTGGTGCAGCAAGAAGACTGCAAATTGGTAGGAAAACTTCCCAAGCCTCAGTGTTTCCAGGTCCATTTGCATTGTTAAAATCCACACTGGCACATGAGGTACATTCAGCAAATTAACAGAAAAACCCCCAGTAAAAGCAGCCCCACAAGTGACAGTCCTTACTCTTTGGGGGCATTTCTCTCAAGAGAGTCTTGTTGACCCAAATATGGCCAGCTGGTCCTCAAAGAAATCAAGGCAACCTCCAGCACTCCAGAAGGACATCTCTAAGTGATGCTTGAGAGGAGAGGACCACCCTGAACCTGCCACACAACACCAGGAGCTCTGAGAGAAGAGGAGTTTCAATTTTTCTGACTGCCAAGGGAAGTTTTAAAGCATTTTCACTCTTTCAGTGCTGATATAGAGACTATTAAACTCTTCCTATTCCTTCCTTCACAGGCTCCACACAGTTGTTTTGAAAATGAGTGTAAAATACACGTAGTGTGGCACAACCACTGCTCCTCATACGAAGACAGAAACAAACTTCCTGGAAGAGGGAAGGGAGCAGAGCCAGAGAGGAGGAAGAAGGCTGTAAGCTCCATCAGAAAACTTTTCTAATGAGGATTTTCCACCTGTCAAAAACCCCCAAACAAACAAAAAACCAACCAACCAAAAAAAATCCAAAGCAAAGCAATAAAAAACCAACCCAAAACCCAACCCAAGCAGCCATCAGAGTGCTGCAAGGTGTCCACAGGTGATGGGAATGAAAAGCCCAGCCTCCCCTGCACTGCCAGAGCTGTTGTCTGAGGGTGATGCTATGGGGACACTGGGAGCCCACATGGTATTTCTGCGTTTTCCCTTTTGTATGGCACCAGTGCAGCCCGGAGCAGCACCACTCTGCCACCAACAGGGAGTCAAAACCATCACTCCATAGGCAGAAGTGTCTGAGCCTCTTCCTGTAGCTCTTGCTCTCCAGAGCCCCTGGATGTCAGGAACATGATGCTGTTGGGTTCACAGATGGAGACTTCTTTTGCCCCATCTGAACTTCTTTTCTGGCTATGCTCTGAAAACCACTGAGGGGGAAAAAAAACACCCAACAACTTTTTGAGAAGAGAGAATTTTGCCACTTACCTGTGATGATGCCAGCCTTCAGTTAGACTGGTTAGGGATACACTTAACAGAGCCAGACAGGAAGAAGTGAGTTCCCCAGTGCCACCATTAAATCAGATCAGTTGGTCACAGGTGTCTCCCCAGTCAATAGCAAGGAAGAGGCAGCTCAAACAGGCAGTTTGTCATGTTGTACAACAGGGAGGGCAGATCACCCTCTCAAGATAATAATCTTTTCCATTTACTGGAGTCGAGACAACTAGTTTAGCTTATTTTAAAATAGCTTCAATGGAAGGAAGGGGAATGCCACCCTTAAGTAGCTAACTCCTCCTGCACCTCTTCTCCATCAAATTCACTGACATGCTGCCCAAGTTCCTTCTGTTCACAAGATCACCATAATTTGCCCAACACCTGGAGCCAAAGGAGTCACAACCTCCACTCCTTGGTCCAGGAGGGGTGAAGGCAAGGAGGTGAGAGTCTTCCTTTTGCCTTCTCCAGGATTCTCCCATCATCAAATGGGGGTTTAAGACCTGTGCTCTGGTGCTGGCCTCAGGTCCAGTTTATGGTTTGGAGAAGAGATTTTTATTTCCCTGATTCAGTTTCCTGTACTGCTTACGCAGAACAATTCGAGAAATTACCTAAAATTTCTGAAAACACAGTTAAGAGGGAAACATGGACTATTTTAAAATTAGTGGTTTGGCAGATTCAGCATGTGTTAGCTGAGCAGCCCATTACCAGCTGTGCATACAGATCTGATGAGATGAAGGCAGTGCACATTCCCTTAAAGTAACCAGGATTCAGGAAAAGTTTACATGGTCATACTGCTGCAGGTTTCAAAATCCATGTACGAGGTCCAAGGTGCCTGGAAATGCAAGCAGAGCAAGAAGAGCAAAGACCCATCTCCTTGGTGGTAATACCAACTTACAGCATGGCCACGCATGCTGGAAATGCTTCAGTGCTCCTTGCTGCATTTCTAAATAAAATAAAAAACTCTGCAGCAAGGAAGGTGCAAACTGACATGAGTACTAATAGCTGATTTTAAGTGCCTGACAGTGCTGTCTATGAGCATAACCCTTGGTGAGCCAGAAAAGTCCTATTTTAATCCCATCTTTTGTCAAAACCATCTGTCCTCCCCATATTGCTGCTGCTTCAGGTTCCCAGGGACCAGCCTTACCCTTCACTTCAGTCCCAGCATCCCTCATCAGCAGTGAGACAGGCGCAGGAGGAATGAGTTCAGGATGTGACAATCACCTGGTTTGGCCATGACACATTAAGAGACCAAGCAGGAAGGTGGACTGGAAGATTTTGTATATTGCATTTTAAACCCAGAACATTAAATGGAAGATTTGCTGAATGCATTTTAATGACTCCCAAGTGTTTTTCAACCCCTACCAAAGTAAAGCAGACCAGTTAACAAAACTGACTAAAAGAAGCCTCTCTGTGCATTGCTTTAGTTCAAGAAAAACTCATTTTTTCTACCTCAAATGGAACTCCTTTCCATTTACTTGTACTGCCTTACTGGTTTCCCAGCCCACACCTCTATTTGAGGAACCTCTGGAATTCATTATCCCAGTCCATGGTCCTCGTGGTGATGTAGCAGACCTTCCAGAAAGTGATCTTCCTCTTGGAATTCAGAGCTATGCCCATTTCCAGTCCCTAACAGCCAGCATTCAAGGAGCCTTGGGTGACATGCTGTTGGTTCTGCTGACAAAAATTTAATTCATTCACCCACTTCTAATAAAAATCTACCCAAGATTAGCACTTGCTCATACCTCTTTCAGGCTTCTTAGATGAATAAAAATCACTTGGGGTAAAACAGAGGTAAAATTTGCATTAGAACTGTTCCTTTTCCATTACATATACAAATATTCAGGGATGCTGCTATGAAGTTAAAAGTTATAGTATTAAAATAAAAAAAAAAATCCGAATGACATCACGTTTACTAACACTGCCATACTTGCTCTTCATTTGCACCACTGGAGGTGGAAAAAGAAAAAAAGGAAAAAAAAGAAAAAAAAAAAGAAAAAAGAGTAAGTTGATAAATAATGCTTTCTTTAAAGAGAATCACAAAGCACTATGTTTAACACTGGAAGCTGGAGGGTAGGTTACACAAAAGACAGCTGATTTAGTTAACTTTCCCTTTTTTCCTTCCTGCCATGGAAAAGGAGTCAGGCAAAGAGATGCAGGAAGTTTCCCATGGAGCAGCAGTAAATCATTGCCTGATCAGAAGCACTGAAGACCTTCCTGCCCCTCAGCTCTTGAGGAAAGGCTGCAGCTCCCCAAGCCTGGACCCCTGGAAATGGCGCATGACAAAGATTAGAGGAGAAGCTGTGTTTTGTTCATAAACAATTCATTTTATTTCAAATATGTGCCCTTGTTGAT
This sequence comes from Florisuga fusca, assembly GCA_038090715.1. Classification (NCBI taxonomy): domain Eukaryota; kingdom Metazoa; phylum Chordata; class Aves; order Apodiformes; family Trochilidae; genus Florisuga; species Florisuga fusca. The sequence continues at coordinate 1,985,200 of JAAWXA010000028.1, forward strand.
TCAACAATGATGTCTGGAGAATCATGTCCTCCACCAACCAAAGAGAGAACTGATCTGGGAATCTTCCACCTGGCTTATTTGCTGATGATACCTTGAAACTGCCTCCCCCCTCCGCGGCAGCTGAAAGCGTGGCTCAGAGTGAGCATAAACTTGCACCTTATTCTGAAATGGTTAAAGATACAGTGGACAAAGAATTAGTAATTCAACCATTCAGGGAGGCAGGGGGCTGTGAATATATAGACAAATATAAAACATCTTGTTGGGATTCTCAGTGAATTTTTTTTTCTGCAAATAAGAATAAAACCCACTTTGACTTTAGTGTCCTGCTCTCCCCTCCTCTTTTTCTCCTCATCTGCCAACAGAAATAGGCAATTCCAAAAATGCTTGATGTTCCTCACAGATTTTTCTTTTAAAACCTGTCCCTCTCCTTCCAAAAAAAGCAAGTAATGTGGTAAGGAGTGAACGAGGCTGGAGAAAGCATGAGTTTCACACGGATGAACTGCTGATTATCTCCCCTTACTATCTGGTACAGGTGTGTGCTTTGCATTTCCACTGCCTGAGATCATAAGGCATGAAGCAAGTTAGTTTGGATGCTGATGCCAATCTCAGCATTGAGGAAAAAGTAACAGTGCCTGGGTCCTAGCACAGGAGGTCATGGACTCATGGAAGTTTCTCAGTTTAATATTTACATGGATGTTTTTAAATTATGGTCTCTGAAACATATTTGGCAAAGATGCTCCCGCACTTGAGAAAAAAAAAACAACCAAACAGAAACCTTGATCCAAATCCCATCTCTTTTTAAGTCTCGTTAAAAATTTTGATTCCTCAATTTATCTTAGCACATGTGAAAGCAAAAGAGAGCATAATGAATGATTTTGTTAGGCCAAGAGGCAGATGCTCCCTAAGGAGACCGCCGCTCTTTCTTCAGAAGCAAATGACACTGAATGGTGCGGATTCGGTTCTTGGCTGGGGCAAACTCCGGCTGAAGTTTTAGTGTTGACTCATACCATTTCATTGCCTTTTCGAACTCTTCCTGTAAAAAAACCAAAAAACGGTTGACAAGAGTCAGATTCTAAAAAAAAAAAATCCAGTAAACACATTTTCTGTGCCTTTCCTGCCCTAAGTAGTTGAGTAGTACGGTACGCGCAGGAGTAACCGAACCAATCCTTGTGCTTTAGGATTTTTTTTTGCCCCTTCTTTCCAAAATAATTCTGATATTCCTGGGCTAATGACCCAATTCTGCATACTCCATGGAAAGGAGTCAAATCGCTGCTGAGCATTACTGCCCAATGTTCTTGTCTTTTCCTTTCAATAGCAGGGATTGCAATCTTGTGGTAAAAGCAACATTTAAAACCAGATTTCAGTCAGAATTCACACAGATTAAAACTTTTTAAATATGGGGCAATGCAAAAACATCAACTTTGCTATAAGGTCAACATTTTTAGAAACAACCTGAAATTCCTTTTAAAAGATTGCCCACAAAAACAATAAATCAAACAGATGAAACTTGAAGAGCATAGAGTAGCTGGACAATTTCAAGCTGGACTCCAGAACAGCAGCAAGAAGCATTCATGCTGAATTTACATCTATTTTTACACAGTTGAAAACTCATTACCTGTGCCACTCAGCTCTTTCATCAATGAGGAAAGCAAGACAACATCTGAGAACATATCAGAAGAAATACAAGAGGGGAAAAGATCCAAAAACATTCTGGGTTTTTCAGTCACTTTCAACAGTTTTTTGTTCTCTCAAGCTCCGTGTCTCAGTAACTTTGTTTGTCCATTAGAGCTAATGTCCATTTCTAGCCAGGTTATAACCACTGACTAGCTCAGTGTTAATTGTAAAGCCTTGCTTTTCAATAAATATTGTATTTTAATAGAGGTTTAACAAGAGTTGCATAGAAAACCCTGTACTAGTTTGTGGGAGCACTGACACACAGCCAGGAAAACAATAACCACAATTTTTGTTTTTTTGGATGTAATAATTTACATTTGCAGTGATATGCAGTTTCCACTGTGTCTCTGATGGTAGTGTGGGTTTCAGCTCTTCTCAGCCCTGAGAGCCAGAAACCTGCTCAGCTTGCCTTGTTACCTCCATGATCTCCTCAACCACAGGAGTAAAATACTAAAGACAAATCTATGACAAGTGCTGAAAACTGCCAGGGACACATCAGAAGGTGTAACTGAAAATACTTCAGACACAGACATCTATATCAACTGTCTCTCATTTTAATGGTGCCTTTTTTAACATACTGGCCCTGTTAACACACCAACCAACACAGAACTTGTAAGACAAAAGAAATTAACTTTTTGTATTCAGAATAAGCACTGAAAGCTAAATTGTAAATTAAAATATATAGACAGTATGAAGAAATTTGAGTTCAATCTGTGAATTATTTGGGGCACTGATAATCCTGATACTGAAATTAAAGTATCCTTGTGTTTGTCCACCACAGCTGTTAACTGGGTTTTACTTACTGGCCTCAACTCAGCTCTTCAGAAGAGAGCCCAGATTTACCACTGATCTGCCAGTATGACAAGAACATCCTCTGCTCAGCCAGCCAGCCACCCAAAATTACCAGTTGTTTGCTGCTGTTTTAGCAGAACTTTGCAGACAGCATTCTGAAGTCAGAGTAAAAATGTTGGCTTTCAAGTACTGCATGACTAATAGGAGGAAAATGAGCCTTCCCAAGACAAGGGATAACTGGGTGACAGCAACACTCACCATTGCTACATAGACATTTGCCAGGGTGAAATGATTGACCACAAAGTGGGGTGCTATTTCCACTGCCATGGTGGCCACAATGATGGCATCATTCCAGAGTTTGGCATTGTGGAAGATGTTTGCTAGGCTTATTAGTGGTACATCCTGGAAGAGAAGAGAAAATGGTCAACTGTGAGGTTCCTTCCATTGAAATTGGCTCAAGATCAGCAATGCAAACAGCAGACTCCACCACTTGGCCACTCTCCCTTGGTTGCTGCCCACTTGGCACCCACTTGGTGATTTTGAAAGTGATGAGCAGACCTACTTTACTAGAAAAGGGCATTTGGATATGAATGATGAACAAAAAACCCCTCACATACACACATCTGCTCCCAATAGTAACATACTGTTCACAAACAACTAAAAAACTAACTCACTTCAGGTGTCCTAATATGCAGCTTTATTTTTCAGATGCTCTTACACCAGATAAGAGGCATTCTCAGGACAAGACAAGCAGTTGGTTTGCTCACCCTCCTTCAGCTCTTGTGTAAAAGGGGGAGGGATATAAATAAAAGGGGGCAGCAGGGAAATGAAAAAAAAAAAGGGTCTAACCACTAGTGCAACTGAAGCACTGTTTTTTATCCTGCCTCTCCAACAGAATTCCCATATGACACTGGATAACAGCTATAAATAACATTTTCTCAGCTAGTCCCTAATGGTATGGTTTTTATTTCCTGGATTTCCAGAGTTTGACCTTGTCTGACTGACAAAACTACTGAGCCCTGACAGCCATAACAGACTCTGGGAGCTGGGCTTCATGCCTTCAAAGGACAAAATACTGCTTAATGGCAAGTCTTAGGTGCCCTCCACAGAACAATAAAAAATTTGGGAGGTATTTGATCCCTGCCTCTTGGCCTCCACAAGGCAAGGAGTAGCTTTGGTGGATATGTCTGTCAGGTTTGCAAAGCAGATGTTATGGAAGTGGGAAGCACAAAGGAAGCCCCCAGGAAAAGAAATTACCTTTTGTTTACATGAGAAAAGGCAAGAGCAAGTAGAGGGAATTCCTAAAACCAAAGAGGAGAATAAACTCAAATAGGAAATTCCCAGTTACATAAAGACAGGAAAATAAGCAAGGCCTTGTTGTGTTAAATCTTGGTTCCAACCTTGTTTTAAAAGGACAAGTGCAAAGCCCCAGAATTAGAGGGGACACAGAGACATCAGATGGGGTTTCTGAGTCGAGGCATTTCTACTGCTAATGGCTAAATCCTCCTAATGACACAGCCTGAAGGTGTAAACTATTTTGCCTCTTGATTTTCAGCACAGGATTTAAGATGGCAAAGACCAAGACTGCACAAGTAGTCTACATTCTGCAATGCTGCAGAATTTGCTGCTCAGGGCCCCAAGTGAAATCTGCAGTGTTAAGTGAGCAGCCTATAGTGTATTTATCAGTTTGCAAGGGGGACCTTGGGTGTACAAGAACAGGCATTATAATGCTCAGCAAACCAAGTGCCAAGGTGAAGGGCAGGAAGCACCTTAGTCAGCTGAAACACTGAACAGAAGATTGTGTTTGAAGCATTGCCTCATTTGAGGTAAAGCACAGAACTGCTGCCCAAAGTCAGGCACCAGTGCCTGGCTGAGATTCCCAGCCCAGACACTCTGAATTTATACACTGAAGTTCTTCATTTAGGTATCACTTCCTCCTACCCTCTTTAAAAGCACAACCAGAAAACATCTTTGCATCTTCATGAGTCCAAAGGCTGATGAAGATTCAGAGTCCTACATAACACTAGATAGTTCAAACCTGCATTGCCCAGAGAGGTGTCAAACCTACTGAACTGCAGGAAAAAGTGACTGAACCTCTTTCACAGTTGTCTTTTTAATTATTTTTTAAAAAAGAGACAGTCCACACTAAGCAGTTAGTGAATGTCTTGAGGTTTCACCACAAGTACCTAATATCTAAAACATCAGAGACACCTGACACACACCATGCTGGCCTTCACTACTGCTGAGTTCCATGGCTCCATCGTGGCACAGTGACAAAGTGACAAAGCTCCCCAGTGACAAACCAAGCCTTGTTTCAGCTGAGCAGTGTCCCACATGTACCCACCTTCATGTGATGGGGGGCATAGTGCAGTGCTTGCCGTAAGCAGTCAATGGCCTTCTTGCCTTGGCCTTTCACTCTCCAGTAAAGAGCTGCCATGCTAGAGAGGACCCAGGAAGTCTGATTCTGGGAAAAAAAAACAACAAAACAAGTCATGTCAAGACCTCTTGTGAACAGTCTTCCTGTCTTTCACTTTTCCAATTGATTTGGTAAATTGAGTTAGGCTTAAAAAATAGCATTAAACAATTTCAAAGCAGCAAGAGGTTTCATATCTAAGAACATGCATGCAATAGCCAGGGAAATGAGACTGCCACACATAACACACCTTCCAAATGCAACATCATTTCCTGGAGAAAGGAAGAGCAAACGAATAGCTTAAAAAGCAACTGCCATTTCAGCAGCCAAAACAGCTCCTAAGCACTTGTCTGATGCTGAAGCATCTAGATGTGAACCCAACAGGAAGCAAAATACTTAGCTAAGTTAGCAGACTGGACTGGTAGGCTCCCTGTAGCCACCAAAAAGGGAAAGGATGCTCTGGGATGCAGCTCAGAGCAGCAGCCTGACAAACCAGCAGTTCCTCTAGCTGGCTGTGACTCCCATGTCATGTGTTAGAAAGGAAAATTCTATGTGTTTGAATTCTCTGGACTCAGATACAAGAATTGTCTCTTCTGTTCCTCCCCTCATCATTTCCTACAACTGGAGGGATAGAAGGAAACACTGCTTGTGCTCCTGATGCCTTAACCAGCTGTTCCAAGGCTGTCAAGTCTCTCTTGGTTGCCCTCAGACTTTGTGTAGCAACTTCACCAAAACAGCTGAATATATATCAATATCCTGCAACACTGCTCACTACAGGGCTGGGAACACTGGGAAATTTGAGAAGCTTGGGCTGTACTAGGGGGATACACAAGGCACTTGACAGAGTATGGAGAGGACACAGTTCAACAAAATACCTCTGAGGGCATTACAGATGCTGAATAGAGACAAAACCCTACACATACACTCCTCCTTGTGTGGGATTTCAGACAAATGGCTCAACATTGGATCCGTGGGAGTCATGAGCAGTAAGCCAGGACTTCCCACTGTTCCCATTTACACATACCTTTTCCAAAGCTTTGGCTATTCGAGTACCAACTTGTTCTAGTGACTGGGGGGAGTACTGGTCTTTGCCAAGGTTCTGTAACACCTGTGGAAGAGGAAGAATGAGATGCTTAGATGCTAGAACCTGGTAAGAGATGTCCTTCACTTGTTTCATCTTTTTTTTTTTTCCCCAGCCTTTTCCAAATGCTGTAACCTGTTCCAAACTGAACACCACTCTCTACCTTAGCTAATACCAGCTGTATCATCCCCCAGGGTTATAACCCCATGGCACTGAATGCTGTGAATGATACAAGCTGATGAATAAAAGTTAGACAAGAGCTATAAATACAAAGATACCACCAGTGCTCTATGATGGTAGATAGTTGGGAAAACATTCTGGTAAAATACATCTTTCAGCTTGCATTGGTCTTACAGCTTTATCCAGGCATTCACTACTGCAGGTGACAGAGCACTGAGCTAAAATGCACCTTGAATTGCCATGTTCCAGGCATTTTTCTGTGCCAGCTCTCAGCCCTGGCATACCTCTTTCAGCTGACTTTCTCCAGTGTAATGCAAGCTGGCCCGACCAGAGACACCTTGCAGGTGGTCCAGAGTGTGCATACTGGCTGGCAGACTGGGGTTACAAAGGGGCTCCATGGCTGGTTCCTGCAGCTGTGTGGCAAAATCAATGTGTTCTGTAATGCTGCAAAGGTCAGAAAAGAACTTGAATCAGGAGAAGGAAACACAAGAGTGATTATTAAGTCAGTGCAAACTACCCAGAACCTCATTTGAGTGTCTCAAGAAGCAAGAGGAACTGCATCTTTGTGGGCACATTTATTTGCAAGTCTGTTGATGAAACACCACAGAATATTCTCAGACTTCTTTGAAATCCTGGCAGTTCTTTCTCACTTTAGAAGAATACTAAAACCTTTATGCACTCTGAAGGCCATGGCCCTGACTTGCTTTGTGTGCCTAGCTTATTTCAAGTTAACATACCAGATACTTACTCAATGTTTTTAGCAGAAACAGCAAGCCATGTGCTGGCCACAGTTGTCAGCTCCACCCTGCGGAGTTTCAGGCACTCATCAGGACTTGGCCACCCCAGGCTGCGATAATCACGTTTTTTGCCTTGAAGAAAAAAGAAAAACATTAAAAAAAAATTAGAAGAAACTGTCTGGAAGCAGCAAGACATTCTATTTCAGTGCAATAATTTACAAAATATTTTCTACCAGCGGATTCATTCCCAATGTTACCAAAGTCACAGTTCTCCTGCCAGATTTCTTTAAGAACATTTCTGAACGGACTGGCTGGAAGTCGTGGGATCCAAAGAGAACAGAACTGGATTCTAAGCAAGACAGATTAGGAGGTGGAGTTTCAAACCCTGCTTCATTACACTTTTTCAATAGCTAGACATGAAGAACAACTGCCACACTTGTTGACAGGTAATGTCTCTACTTAAATGTCCCTAAAAAAAGTTCATAAATGAGTCATCATCTATGTTCTACAGCTACAGGAAAAACAAATAAAAGTTTATTGCTCCATTTTCTGACAATCCCAGGTGAAACCTACTGCTGTTTTTTTTCAATGAATATTGTTTAAGACAGACAGTGATTTTTACTGCACTCTTACACTCAAGATAGCAACATTTCTGAAACTACTAAGCAATTACACTTCAGCCCTCCTGTTTTGCAAAGAAGTTAACTAAGGCAGGGACAAGTGACATAACTTGCTTTACATTAACAGATCACTCAGGGAAACAAGAACCAGGTCTTCACATTTGAGCCAAAGCCTACTGAAATTTTCCCCTTATGTTTATTTGCTTGACACTGAAACAAGTCCTAGGAATCCAGTTTGTGTCAACTGTCAGGAAACATTTTCCTCTTGTATGAGAAACATCCAAACTGTTTGGAGCATAAGAAAAATTATTGTAGCTGTAAATCTGCACAGAGGGATGCCAAGTTTAACAACGTGCCAGGCTATCACACCAGCTATGTAGGCAGTATTTCAGGGTTTATTTCTAGTTACCTGAAATTTTGCCCATTTGGATGCAAATCATATTTCCCATCCAGAGCCTAGTAAAATGCTTCCCCAGAATTTCAAGACACATCAAGGAAAAGAGAAGTGTGTGCTCATAAATGATAGTCTGTTTTCATGTAATCCCTCCTTCCTATTTAAATATTTAATTCAGTAACTACCATTTTTCAGTTGCTAAAAAATAAGCAGAGTAGAGATTCAAGAAGAAGGTGCAGATGGAAGAGCTTTCTAATTTTTTCCCATACTGATCTAGAAGGTGTATTTCACTATCTAGTGATGCAAGCTTATGGTGATAAACCAGTACAATATAAAAGCTGCAAAAGAAATAAACCAGGGTAATGCAAAAGCTGCAAGAGACTTGCTTTCTCTAGAAGCAGGAGGTTACCTATTGGTCCAGGAGAAGGTATCTTTGGTCCACTGATCTCCAGGGCAGTTTGGTAAAAGTTTTCATTTTCTCCATTAGTCCCTTCTTCCCCATTTTTCCCAACTGGCTCCTGGAGATCCAAGTTTTCAGCTTTTGGTTTCTTTAAACGTTTGACCTGAAAAGTGATCTACCAGAAGAACCAAAGTCACCAGTAAGAAAGCACCACAAATGTTATCAACTTGAATACACTACTTGTTTTTGCCCTAAAATGCAATGACAAAGATGTTACAGGTGAGATCTTTCTCCCTCCCTCCCCATCTCAACCCACTCTCCAAGCCTGCACCACATCACACAACCAACCTACAGAGCTTCAACCTCCAACACGAGGAAACAATTTAACTGCTAGAGAACTGAATATTTTTCATTACCTGTTTTGTTTGTAACATGATGACAACAGATAATTCATTCTTTTCATGCTAACCAGAACTTTTCTTAGAAACCTTTCTCCTTTTTAACTGTGAGCAAAATGTTTGAAGGCCCCTGGCATCACCTAGCACCTAAGCTCTTGATGCTCAATATCAAGATTTATGATCATGGAATTGTTTTTGGTTGGAAAAGACCTTTAAGATCGAGCCCAACCCTACACCTAATATTGACAAGTACACCACTAAACCATGTCCCTAAACACATCTTAAATAACTCCAGAGATGGTGACTCCACCACTTCCCTGGACAGGGAACTTTTTTTACTGATACCCAATCTAAACCTCCCCGATACAACTTGAGGCTGTATCCCATCCAGCCACTTGTTACGTGGGGCAAAAGGCAGGCACCCATATTACTAGAACCTCCTTTCAAATAATTGTGGAGACTGAGAAGTCTCCCCTCAGCCTGGTGTCATTTTTAGGGATGTGGAGGCCTTTAGAAGATGGATTGAGACTGTGTCCATTTCACACAAGGCATGAGCCACCTTTCAGGCCCACAGGAAAGTTCCTACATATATATTGCAGTGTTAAATGCCCTGAACTGTCCTCATCTTTCCCTCCTCCAAAACAGCAAGTTGGTAAATGATTGAATTAAACTGCTCCAGACTTACCCACTCAGCTTCATCATCATCATCACCACAGTCCCCAAAACAGGAGGTGGCCGGTCCATCCTGAGAGCCCTTCTTCAGGACCCGGATTCCCTGCAGGTCCATCCGACGCCCCTTTACCTCCAGTGCCCCTTCAAAAGCTTCCTGAGGCCAAGAGTTTTCAAACTCATCCACCAAAGCCAGCATCTCCTCAGACATCTGATCATCTTCCACCCCCTCCACTCTCTCTGAGCCGTTGCTTTCTGCCGTGACCGTGTCTGAGAGGGAACACCACCATGAAAACGTCAAACATTCTCTCCTTGCACCTTCCACAAATTGGAAAAAAAAAAAAAGATCTTTTTCCTATCACCTGACTTTCCCACTCACACAAACCAACTCTCACTGACTGCACATGGGAAATGGGGAGGGGGACTGAAGGAGGAAGGTTTTCCCACTGTGAAAAAGTGTCAAGCGCTGGTTCAAAAAATCCTGACAGAGTTTTCCCTCCAAAACAGAATTCTGCCTGTTTGAGGGAGTAAACAGCTGGTGTCTTTTCTCTACAGATTTGCATGAAACACCAAATCAAGCACTCTGGACCTCGTCCACAGACACTGTTTTTCTTCCCTTCTCTCTGACATCTGATACAGAATTCACTGAGGTACAACCAAGACGTGTTTGGAGAGTCTTGCAAGAAACCACATCTTTTAGCTTGGGAAGCATCTAAACCTTGATCTCATTTTTTGATTAATGCATTTTGACATTAAACTTGGAGAAGGAGAACAGTGAACAGAATGGAAATGGTTTCAAGGCTTACTCTTCCCTTTACAGAGGTAAGGAAAATGTAGCTTTTTGGAGGAGGGGAGATAACACTTCTGAAAAAGAGAGGAAAAAATTAATTTTGCCAGTATTGGTGCTGTAAAGCTGACTTACTTTCCAGTCTCAAAAAGGAGGAATCCCTTGCTGAACTCTGAGTAGGGACTTCTGGATCTGCTGTACCTCCCTTGGAGTGTCCTTCTGCCACTGCTGGAACTGAGTCATGATGGTCACCGAAGTATTTATCCTTGTCATGACTGCCATCTGGATCTTTCTCATGACAGTGGCCTGAAAAAGAGTTTACTGACACACAATGCAAGAACATTCCTCCCCAAAACAAGTGCAGAAGCTATACTGTGGAACCCATATTCTTCTGGTTTTCTACATGTGATTCAACAGAATAATTCTACAAGATACCAAAGTCTTTACTCAGTGACCGACCTCCCTCTTGACAAGATGGATCACCCAAAACAGTTACAGGAGAGGATGTTATTAGGCATACACTGTGAGCTGCTAATGGAAGAAAAATCAGGTGTCTCTTGAGGGAACAGTATGTAGAAAATTACTGGATGCTGCTCACAGATTCCACCAAATACAAAGATCTAGGAATTACAGTGGGAAAACCCAAATGCAGAGACAGTACAAGCAGACAAAAAAAAAACCCTCTGTGAAAACTGTTTCTGCTGTATATAAAAGAAGTTGAACTATGTTTGAGTAAATATATAAAACATAGAATAGAATCACAGAATCAAGTCCAACTGTCTGCCCTACAACCCCTAACCACTAACCCATCCCCTGCAGCACCTCAAATACCCATCCTCTGAACACTGCCAGGGATGATGCCTCCAGCACCTCCCTGGCCAGAAGCAATTTGTTAAGAAAAACCCCAAAAACCAGAAGGAATTAACTTCAGAAACTCCTCTAACATCTGCCATACAGTTATAATCTGCCTCTCCTACCCCATTAGGCAGTGAATCTTTTCTTCTCCACACCCAATGCTGTAAAAAACCAATTGTTTCATTAAAAAAAAAGAAATAATCACTTCAATATTTGGAGACCCTCATGTTTAAATTGTGAGAAATGGCATGGTCAGAACCCTAAAGCTGGAACTTGTCCCCCTGCCTGCCATCAAACCAGATTTTGATGCAAGTCAGGTGCTTCCAGGATTGTGATGACCACAATCCCCTTTGCTGAAGGTCAACTCATCATTAGCATAAAGAAAAAAAAAAAGCAAAGAGGCTGAAACACCAAAAACTAGTTTAATTGGAAGAAAATGCCAAAAAGAGAAAAAAGCTGAAAATAGCAAGCAGAAGAGAAAAAAAAAAACAAAACCCAACCCCCCCCTGACAGCACTTAAAATGCTACTTAAAGCTAACTCTGTTAATATCAGTTTACAAACACTGACAGCTAAAAGCAGCCCAGATGAGAGCACTGGCTTTCTCAGGATCCAAGAGCTGCTATATATAGAAACCTGAGTGGCCTCATTTTTTTCAAATTGCTGCTTTTTCAGTTTTCTGACGTCCCAGGAGAGGCAAAAATGCTGGTTGAAAAAAAAAACAAAAAACAAAAAACCACAGCAGAAGTCCAAGATCTGTGAGTGTACCATGGAGCTGGTGGTACTGACTGCAGGTGAGAACTTCACAACTGGGCTCAGGCTGATGGGGAGACCACCAGGTACCAGTGCCAGACCAGTACAGCCCAAAACCCCAGGCACATCCACTGGCTGGAAACATCAGCACTATTGTTGCAGTGCTTACAGCAGCTCAGCCATGGGAAGGCCATGCTCAGATCTCAGCTATGGATTATTTATTAGTATCTCACATATATTCTGGTTGTTAAATTAGGTGGAAAGTCCTGAGAGAGTGGTATTCCAGCTACAAAATTCTGAAGTGTACCACTACTTGATAATTCACATTATTCCATCATGAAAACTTACTAGAGAGGGATCATTTCCTTGCAAATTTCTTTTTCTGAGAGCAGTTGCTCCAAGTTTTCCTGGAGAACTAAGAAAGCTCAGAGGAAAGTGGATAGGAATCTGTCCCATCTTGTGTAGTATGAGACCTGCTTACTGTGTGCTTCATCAGTGAAACAAAATGCTTATTATAGAGGTGATACAAAGTAAATAATGGAAAATAACCAAACATTGCCATTCACGGGGCACTGATTGTTTTGAAAAGCTAAATTAACAGCCACTGTTGCTGTTTGTGTCTTTTGGTACATGTGGCTGAGAGAATGAGACCTCCCTAAGGATCTTCACTAATTCCTACAGACCAACTCCAGGCAGATGTCAGCACAGCACTCCAATGAAAAAAGTAAAATTACCTCCAAGTGTCCAAGCACAGAGTTTTTACTGACTTTTTATTCTTTGCCTGTCAATGCAGAGCTTGGGAAATTCGGTGTTCTTAAGTCCCCCATCTATGTCCCAACATGTTAGATTTCAGAAAATAATTGGCTCCTAAATTCTTAAAATGCTTCCAAACTAAAAGCCAAGTAATTTAAACTTCAGGTTCTGATTTTTTCCCTACCACTTGGAATAAGCAGAGCTGGATTCTCTCTTGAATGATCACAAGAGTCAAATGATTATGGCTACAGCCACTGACTTGCACTAGGTGATGCCAAAGGCAAGTTATCTGGAAATAAGTATAACACAAATGATGTGCCCCTTTGTGGTTAAACAGGGTGGAGAGAAAACTCTAAATACAGATATAAGTCAGCCTCATGACAGAGCTGTCAGGGTGCAGAACAGACTGAAACCAAACTGCTAGCAGGAGTTATTAACTCCACACTTGTTTTTTGATGCACATGCAAAACCAGTATTCCCCACAGTGAAATTCACAGAATCAGAGAATGGTTTGGGTTGCAAGGGACCTTAAAGATCCCCTGGTTCCAACCCCCCTGACAGGGGGTTCATTAAGTCAGTAAAGGTAAGTTTCTCTCTCTCATTTTTTTTTTTTTTAATAGCAGGAATTATCACTGAGCTTAATGGAAATAGGTTTTAATACCTGCACACTGATGAAAAGACTCACCTACAGACATTTCATAAGCAGTGCCATCAATAAGCAGCCTCCCTTGGACTTGGGGGGGGTAGTACTCTACACATCTTTACACATGAAAATGCATCACTACTGCTGCTCCTAAGGTCATGTGCAAATTTCAGAGGTGCTCAGTGCTTGGCTGATGCTGTGTATTTAGAATGAGGACAAAACATTTCCATAGAAATTAAGCTGAGGAGCAGCACAGCATCACCCATCACTTTTACAGAACAAGTCTTGTTCAGTGCATCATGTCACACGCAATACAATCTACCAGTGATTACAGAAATAATCTGGAATCAACAAACTCATCCATCAGAGCCCTTTTGTACATCTCACACTACCAGGATCACCAGAATCTGGACCAAACTAGCACTTAAGAACTTTCTTTCTGCACCATAGTGACTTCACTGCAGTATGACATGAACAGAGCCACAGCAATGTTCTAGCAAAGTGCTGCTTGAGCCCATCCTTCAGACCACACATAAAACATGAGCTTTGACTTTCAAGGCAATGTTAACAGTCGTGATTAACACCCTGCATATCCAAATTACCTTGGTGTTTCAAGGTGAACTTCCTAAAGAACTTGGGAGCCATTAAGAGCAACCGTGTTACTGCACTCACTTCCCAACAGATATTTTGACTGCAAAGTGTTTGTGAAGGGAAAGAAAATCCAGGCCAGTTATATTGAGATGAGTTTTAGATGCCATAGGATGAGGAGTAACAGAAGAGCAGCTATCTTTAGCAGCTATTGCTGCTCTGCTCACCTTAATTATAAATTTACATGTTTCTGTTAAGATTTTGCTGTAAATCTCATGCATCCCTTATTTTTCTGAAAAAGCACATATTTACACTTCAAAATGAATGCCATGATTGAGCTCTGAAAGCAGCAATTGTAAATCACTTATGACAGAACAGGATTGTCATCAAAAACCTAACAGAAAGGTCAGGAGCCATACCTGAACTGCAAGCACTGTGCTCCAGAAGTGACACCAAATTTGGTGCTTTCCACACACACTAGCATCAAAATAAACATAATTGAGCAGTTCTCTATTTTCAGTGAAAAATGACCAAAGTGATAAACAGAGCAGAGAAGAAAAAGGGAGAAGAAAAGTTCCAGTTCTTAACTATAATTCTCTCTCTTTGCAATACTGACCTGTGGATGTTTGATGGGTCTGTATCTAAAAAAAGAAAGATACCCAAGAGCTGCTACATCTTCCCTGGGCACTACAGGGCTCAGGAAAGACAGAGAGGCAACTCGTATCTGCAGGAGCATGAGATTGCTTGAAGCTTTGCTGCAGACTTGAAAAGCCAAAATCCCACCCAGTGGTCAGTCTTGCTCTCTCTGAAGCCTCAGTTATCACTGCTAATCCCAACAAGACATGGTCAGCCTAGCAGTAACACCTCCAGGAAATTTAGGGTTGTAATGTATGGCATAAATCTCTTAAAAAAAAAATAAAAAAATCTACTATCCACATATCATCACAGATACTATTTTGGAATAATGGGTAGGCTGTAATTAAGTTCCCTCTCTGGGCAAGCATTTCAAGTTAGGTATCAATAAGGACACTGGCAGAGAACAATGAACGTAGGGGGAAAAATTCAGACAGAGGTTTCAGTGTGTTCCCCCACCCCAGTAAAGAACACACTTTGGTTTTAGCTTGTTCCTTTCGTATAAACCCTCCTTTGCAAAACTGGAAGTTACAGGAGAAAAAACCTCAAAACATTTTTCAGAGGGCAGGACAGGACAAACACTCTAACTGAAAAACTAAGTATAGAGAACTAATAACAAAAAGCACTTTAGAAGTCAATTTTCATAAAATTCTACCCCTTTTCTAAATTCTTCCCCTAAATGAGTGGTCAGTGGCCCTTCTTCAACAGCTTGCTCACAACTGAGCAGTCAGAAGAGTGTGCTACATAACAAGCTTGGATTTGATGTGCCCAGCAAACTACAGGATGATGATTTAGGTGATCAATATTTTGACTTCAGCACACAAAATGAAGCATATAAAAGTTCCTTTTTTTTTTCTTTTTTAATTATTTATTCCAAGAACAGGTTTTCAATTAAGAGGATTATATAGTAAAATAATTGTTCTCACTTGTAAGGAAATAGCTTTAATATCTGATTTGTAGCCACAAGATGCCTCTAAATTGGCTTAGCTATAGATTTAAAGATTATCTATTTGTCTCATTACAGCAGTTCTGATGAAATCTTTCAAAACATAAAAATGCCAGCCATGCATAACCAGATTTCTTATTCATATTAAGTGAGAATAATACTTCACCATTGTGTAACAGACCAGTCCCTGAAGAACAGACACAAAGATTCTCCTCATGAAATATAAAGAAGTGATAAATAAAACATGGAAAAAAAAATTAAAGAGGGAGACAAACCTAATTAGAATATAATAGCTCAGTAAGGGAAAAGCATGCAAAATATCTTGAAGAATTCAGTAGGCCACTTTATAAAAGAGCAGAAAATGTCAAATCTCCTCCCCAATACCTCTTCCATGGTTAAAAACAGGGAGGGGAAAATCAAAGGCATTGACTAACTAAAGCCTTTGCTCTCCTTCTTCCCCACCACCTACTAAAATAGGAGCCTGGTTTTTTCTGACGCACATCTCGGAGCAGTAACTAGCTCTATGATGCCTAGGAACAGGGCCCAAATCACTGAAACATCTAAACATCTAAATTTAAACTCTCCAACCCTACCCATGTATGAAAGAGATTTAAAAATGTCTCTTTCAGGGCCTCTGGCCCTACATACCCAGTAGGAGGGTAAGAAGCACGCCAGCCCGAATTTAAGCCTGTGCCTCCAGAACAGCTGTTTTTGTTGGTTTGTTTTGGGAAAAGAGGGAAAGTAATCAGGAGAAATCACCACCTCCCAGTTCTGAAGGCAAATGCTTGTCCTCAGTGACTTCTCCCACGTGTCAGATTATTTTTTACTGCCAGAAAAGAGCACAGTTCCTTATTAATTTCTTACCAGTCGTGTCACCCGCAGCAGATCGTGGTACAACACACACCATTAATAGTGACAAACACAACACACTTCTGGAACCTGTTTCTGATTAAGCCCTGGAAACTCTTAAAGATCACTAGCATAAACAAAGGCAACAGTGGCCTGCTTTGGTTTTGTTCTCTTTCTAATCTTTCCTCTAACAAACCTCTTATGCTAAATATCAAATCTTTTCTTAGATCCTTTCAGTTAACTATCCCCAACATCTCTCATATCTCTCAACATATGAGTTTGACACTATAAACTCAAGCAATGGCCTTAGCTCTCTGTCTTTTGGCTACTACTGGGTCTAAGGTTTGCACCATATGTTGAAATTCAAACAGCATTCCTCAGAGACCTGGTTTCATACTTTTTATTTTAAAAAATTATTTTTGATAGGCTGTGTTTATTTTTAATATGTATGTATTTTTATTTATCTCTTCACAATGCTCAACAAGGGCAGATTAATAGTCAGACTTGACCCATGACAACTGAAGAGATTTGCCTGGCATGGATACCCAGTCAATCTTTCTTCTAATTGGAGATCAAAGCAATGACACTGTCACACTCACATAACCAAACAGCCAGTGAACTGGTCAGGCAGGTATGCCTCTTCTTCCTCTAGGATAGATTTTAAATGCTTAGCAGTTTGTCTGACAGGCCACATTTTACAATATTCCATGAAGAAGCAAAGCTGTTGCAGCAAATAAGAGGAAAAAAAAAATAAAAAAAATCAATCCTGGTTTTGAGGGTGTGATGAGCAAGAATTGGATTACCCTTTGCTTGAGTCCAGGTAAGGAATGCCTGCTGAATGTTAAGTTTGGCAAGAATACTGTCAACCTCCCTAGTTTAGGATTCAACAGAAAAATACTCTTCTCACACTCCTAGAATAGCACAAAGCTATAACAGTGCCTGCAGAAAGAACTTTTGCAAGAAAGCCCCCTCTCCCCAACACTGCTGCAGTCAAGAAGCAACAATCTCTTCCTCTAGGGAAAATCTGAATTGTTCCAGTTTCAGTCATTAGTGGCCAGAACAGATAACAGATTTAAAGCTTTCAGGACAGTCAGAGCATAACACAAACTCCCATGAACCAGGCAACCAACCTGAAAAGGAGAAGGAAAAAAAATCCATAAAGGAGAGAGATGAGGGGTAGTGAAGTGGCTGGCAGTCCATGGCTCCTCACCCTGAGCACATGGCAGGGCATGCTGCTCTGGGACAGCCTCACTCTGACCCATTAGAGGCTGAGGCTGCACATCCCCACTTTGCAAGTTCTCAGATTTAAGCCAAGTGAATCCAGCCCTCAAGGGCTTGGCAAGTTGTTCGTGGCACAGAACTACACTGTCACTTCTCCCAGGTGTGGGGACCACGTTCTTTCTCTTCCAAACGTGTTTTAGCCAACTAACTAACTCAGTCTGTACAGCTTTACTATGGAGTTTGATGCAGCTACATCTTCTTGAAAATAAAACCTGGGGATTACTATTCTTCTGGACATACACAGCTGTTGGACCTTTTTAAGAAGTCAGAGCTCCAGGCAGTGGACACTTCAGGTTCAGGAAGAATTTTGAGCAGCTATGTGCAACACTGGCAAAAGAAGCCTTCTAAAAAGGGATGAAGACACAGACAGGAGCCATTTTCCCTCCATTTCCTAACATTAAAAAGTACCAAAAACATTGCAGAGAAAAGTCAGTGCATCTGACAGCTGAATGGATCAGGTTTTGAAAAACTGAGCTGGAAAGAGAATGTTTTGCCTTCCACTCTTAACCTCTGATGCTCCTGCTGCACGAGCATGGAGCCATGAAGTGAAGGATCCAGATAAAGCATCACAGAGAATCATTTGCACTATAAAGGCAGATTAAAAAAAAAAAAAAGGAAATGCCATATTATATTTAGTTTAATACTGAACTGCTTTTCCTTTACATAGTAATAGTTTTGCATCAGTAAACTCTCACTGAACCCTCCTGCAATTCTAAATACTCTTCCACCATGCTAGCCCCACTTCTTCAGTTACTCCTGCAGATGAGGCCATGACTTTCTTCTCCCCCCTGCTAGCTGGAAATGGACATAATGAATACAGAACACTAAATATTTCACCCATACCCTTCTTAATAGAGTGATGCAAAGTGAGACTGATGACAGTGAGAAGTTTTTAGGTACATTGTTATACTGTAAATAAGTATGTAAGCTGGGCAAGACTGTGCATGATGTAAAGAAACCACCTAATGTTAGCATGAAAAGAAGCTGCAGGTCCAATTCACCCATTAGCATCTTTAACAAATGCAAAAGTGAATGACATCAGAGCAACAGATTTGTTTGCTGGGTACAGAAACCTTTAAGATGTATTATGGCTTCCCAACTAATAGGAGCTTGGAAGCACTATGCATGGGATAACGGATGCTGCTCTGGATACTGCTGTAGCTAAAAGTGCCATGTTTAACACAGCACCACATGCTTTGGTTTTGAAATTGAAGAATCTCAATCTAGACATCTCTGCACAGTTTTGAGAAGAAAAACACATGCAGCTTGGATGGCACAGACAGGTTTCAAGCAGAGCTTGACATGGCACTATCAGGGTGATGCCCTTCACTTTCAGCTTTCTTCAGCCACTCTTAAAGAGATGCTAGACCAAGACTTAATGGAAGGATCCAATTTATAAGTAGGCACCAAATCAAACAGTAAAAAGTACCAAAAATCCTGCATCTGCTCAACAACACCTTCCAGATCAACACTCCTAAAATTCTAGGAATGTCACAATCATTGCTGCAAAGGTGAATGGTAAGAACTGCTTCTCCCCTTGCTGAGTTAGTGGTGCAGAAATGGTAGCACAAACATCAAAGAATAATTGGGTCATATTATTCCTACAGAGCACTTTTCAGATAAAATTTCTGCAGGAACTCCCAGTCAGAGGCAGGTCTGAGATCTCCTGACACCCCCATCCCCTCGGGATGTCTGCCTCCAACAGGACAAAAAGCAGTCCTTGTCCTCTGTCTCTCCCACCTGCCTGCTTTCAGCAAGATGTTTACAATTTAAGCTCCTCTTACTCCTTTAGCACTGCAGAGCACAAATATGGTGACCTAGATTCCACTGGTGCAGCCCCAACACACCTTTCAGATGGGCTGACATTGCCAGAGATGCTCGGAAGAATTCAGCTTGATCTTCAGAGCCCTGGTGGAACTTGGAGGGTGAACAACAGCTGTGTGAGTGTACACATGTGCAGAGTATTTAAGTTCAAATTAGAACAATGATTTTAGACCTGCTGCTGTGTAAGACAGAGCCCACTCTCTCTGTGCAGCTGTTGAATGACAGTGCAAGTGTTTGCCACGATGTGTTTCTGAGGGCTCTGACGAGCTGTTTGCATGCTTCATAGAATTTTGCTGCTTTAAAAACCCTGCCAGGGTTGGCTACTCTGCTTATACAGATTAACTTTTCCATAAATCACTGCAGAGAGAATAAAAACTCCAGAGAAATGAACGGTCACAGATCCCATCCCTTTCAGTGATATAATTGGACAAATAAGTGCTAACATTTGGTGTAGTCTAAATAAGGCTCAGTAGCACTCAGGGATTCTGCCTTTGCATGATAAGCAAGTGAAAGAAAAAGCTGAATTTTAAATATACAGCAGCATTCAGGCTAGAATCCCAACAAATTGATATAGATTCTGGCTTTTTGTTTCAACTAAAACAAGATTAAATTTGGAGCTAAAAGGTTAACACCCTTTGCCCCAAGAGAAAAACTTCCCCTCTTCCCTCCCCTGGAAGTGATGAGCATTCCTTGGTGAAACAAGATCCAGCAGCTCCAGAGGCAGGAAACTAAAATGCTGTAGTGATTAAAATCTTTAAAAGGACCTCATGTTATAGTAAAGGGAAAGAAAATGCAGCAGCCCCTTGTATCAAGTCAGTCACAGCTTCTAAGGGGATAGTATTTAGAATACCACTGTAAAGAAAATGCACCTGATGCTTTTGCTTTGTGTACCTGAAGCTTCTGTAGGGAACTTGAAGTGATTGCAGCTGCCAAACTAGAGTAAGAGGCTTAAGCTGGGATGCCAGTTGTAGTAAGTTATTTAACCTATCCATAAGCTTACTATTAAGAATTGGAAGCAGAGATTCTTCTTCAGGTCTATTTGCTTAAAGGTCTAAGTTTATTTATTTAGTGAGATCAGAAGTGCTGGGGACAAAGGCAAATCCATACATTTAGAAGAGGAAACACCATCCCTTCTCATTTTAAGAGGACACAGATGAAATAAAACTACTCTTGATTTCATGGCAATGCAGTATTTGTACCACAAGAGGGCATTACCAGCACACTTGAAGCAGCTCATCCAGCTGCTGCTGTACACATCCCTGAAGTCATAAAGGAAGTCAACACCCACTACACAAAAGCTTTCAGGTATTTTGATGGCATGCACATACATTCATGATGTAATCACACTGTCCTTGATTCCAGAAGAGCAGCACAAAGCTTTTGCAAAAGCACTGTCCTGCCAAGTAATGGCAGTGAGACTCAGACTTGAAGCTCCAAACCAGCTGTGCTTCATGTTTTGACTACCAATCTCTTAGTAAAGTTTAAGAATCTTAACTTTTAATGCTGTCTAAAGAGATATTAAAAATCAAAAACATTTCCCTTGGGTGATGTTTTCATTTAAAAATAAAGGAAAGATTAGATGGAAACATACTTTAGTAACACCTTGAGAGAGAAGGGATTACAAAATACAATCATAAATGTTTTTCAAGATTGCTCATGAGCAGCATATTAGCCATATGCATGTACAGACAAAATACTGGAAGTATTTAGTGGGATTCACTGAAATGAAGGAGAACAATAAAAAAGGAGGATAATAAAGCCTTCTATCTCAATTATTTAAAAACATTTTTGGGGGACAGAGTGGGTTCAAAGTCATTCTTCTAAGGGCTTTTCTGAGGGTTCTGTACAGTGACCACAGACCCCACATAAACCAAAGGATATTGGCTGAACACTAGAAAATGACATTCTAAGTACTGAACACACTGAAAGGATATGAATTAAAGCTAAACTGCTCTTTACCAAACTCTTCTTTTAAGAAAACACACCCAACCTGTTTGTACTATGTGCAGGGATGTACAAAGAAGCTGTTGAGAAGCCTAGGAGTAGCAGCATGAACACTGAACTCAGCATCCCTCTTTTACCAGCAGTAGTTACTGGTGAGCCTGTGAAGGTATTACTGACACACTGAGTAAGTCATTTGCAGCCCTCTATACATTTAAGAAGTCATCCTCTCAAGCACTTCCTAAAGAACTGTAATTTTTTCATTAGAAGTAGAGCCTCAGCCTTGGCTACCAGGAAGAAAGAATTGCAAAGCAAAAGATCCTTGGAAAAAAACAACAGGAGAGCAACCATGAATTTCAGGTGCAACACCCAAGGCAAACACACTATTTCACTTGTGGTCCATGGTTCAGCAGTTGCTTACCACTGCAAGCAGAAGAGGTGATGTTGTACAGAAAAGGATAAAACTGCAGACAGCGAATCATCTTCAGGCTGCTCTCACATTCCAAGCATTTTGTTGTCAAATCCAGTGCGTGTCTGAAGGCCTGCAGGGCTCCACTGATGTTGTTCAGAGCCAGATATGCATTTCCCAGGCTCAAAAAAGTCAGGGGCTGTAAAGAGAAAAGTGATATATACCCCAGCATAAATATCTTTGCTGTTTAAAATTGAAGACAACAGCAAAAAAACCTTGACAATACACACCCTCCCAAATGTTCCTGGGAAAAAATTAGAAAACTTCTTAAATAGGGACAACTTATTCTTAGAATGGAGAGCTAACAAGTTGATACACTGGTGTCCATGCAAAAGCTGTTTTGATACACGGTTGTGCTGAGGATTCCATCTTTCTTTGATGACAAACAGCTGTCAAACACACACAAGCTGGAATCAACCATTAAATACTTACTTCCAAGCCATCATAGACATCATGTATTTTATTAAACCTCCTGCTCTAGATGCTTATAAGTCTCAGCAATCAGCACCACCCCCAGTATGAGCAAGAACTTCAATGAAAACATCTGTTGCAAACAGGAAGCTGGAGGCTGGAGTGGATGCAGAAGCAAGCAAGCAATGTGCACTTAGAAAGCAATGAAGGAAAGGACATTCCCCACGGAGTGAATGCAAAAACCATCACCTTACCTCAGAGGCATTGATGGCCAAAGCCTTCAGCAGGAGCTGGCTGGCATCCAAATGAAGACCATAATGAATCAAGAGGTTAGCAAGATTGACCAGAGGGATGTCCTGATACTCTTGTGGAGCCAAATTGAAGGCTTTTTGCAAACAGGTGATAGCAAAGGTGCTGTTCCCAACTGCACGCCAGTACAATCCAGCTTCATTGAGCACCAGCCACAGAGGATCTTCTGGCTAGAGGAGAGACAGGGAAAAGGTTGAAAACTCCCACAAAGAGGTGTCTAAGGAAGACAGAATTGCCTGCTCTCTGGTAAGGAACAAACAAACCAACCCCACTCTGGCACACTGCCTTATTAACCAGACACAAACCCACCTTGCTGTGGCTGCTGGCAGATCATTCAGTCTGCTCCAACCAAAGTGACACCACTGAAAGTCTGAACTGGAATTTAGTAGCACCTGTTGCTCACACTCTATTTGTAAGACTGCCTTATATCATGACCACAAAATCCCTTAAAACATACCAGTGCTAATGGTTAGCCTGTTACAGGAACCAACACTTGTGAGATATTTCAGAGTCCTAAAAATCACATTAATACAGATCTCTGTAAAGTATGACAATTTGAAGATTGGGCTGCTTTTAAATTGTAGTTAGATGTGCTTCTGTGTCCAATACCCAACATCAAGATTTCCTCTGCATTTAAGATTTCAGAATAGTTTTTAATTTGATTTAGTTATCTATCTGACAAAGTTGACAAGTGATACATATTAGATACAGTTTAAAGACTATAAAATAGGAAGCAACAAGTGAGGGCAGGTGGAAGAATAAAGAAAGTGTCAAATACACCTTGAATGTCCCTTCCTCCTCTTTCACCTGTAGCAGAAAGAATAAACACATATCCTAGAGGAGAAACAGTAAAACTTAGAATACTGACAGGTGGACAGAGCTATGTCAAACATCCACTTCCTAATAGAGTGGCTCAAAATGGTTTAGAAACACATTCTAGCTTTTAATATTTCTCTGTGACCCTATTTAAAATATATTGAAATTAATTATTGAAATTAATGTCCACTCCAACCTCCATGTCTGAAGCCCAAATGCATGCATCAGTAGGAAATGTGTGGCAAGGATTAAAGCAGCAAAACTGATAAGGATCTTCTCTGCAGTATTGTATTAATGCAATACAACCAGCATTGCAATTATACTGTGTTGAAAAAGTTAATCAGCACAATGATCTTCTTCCAGAATTTAAAAACAACCTCACAGAGGAAGGTTCTGCCTAGGGTTCAAGATGAACTGCAAAATTCAGTAGGATACATCACCTCCTGGTTCAGAGCACCTTACATAATCTGTAATTTCAGAGTACTTCTCACCCATTTTGCAATGCACATACATAGCATTACTTGCATGTTATTCATGTCAAACTCCTCACTGAATTGTCCTTCATCCACAAGACTCAGTGATCTTTCTCTGACTAAATCCTCAGCACATTAGTAGCACTTTGTCTTCCCCAGCACCAGCATACCAACTGTGGCACCCCTGATCTGCAGAGCTGATCACTACAACAGGCATGACACAACAGTGTTCTTACATCAGTGTGGGACTGAGAAGTTCATGCTTTTAGCATGAAGGCAACAGAATAATAGAGTTAAAACCAAAACACCCATGCACTGCAACAGCAGGACTGCACTAGACATGTACAGGACTCTTCTGAACAGCACTGTGACAGGAATCAGCTCCTGCTGGTCATTTTTCTTCTGGGCAAGACAGATGCACGTAGTAAATGGTAGTGATTTTAGACCAAAACCAATACATACATACACTGACACAATTTGTACAAGAGAGTGAACTTGAGAAATATCAGCTTGACACACCAAGAAGAGTCAACCTCTATCTCAGTGCTTCCTGTCACTCGACTTGCAATGACTCTCCAAGGTCCCACGCACGGTGGAGGTGGCATTCCACAGGGTGTTCTACAGATACACATTCTTTGTCCCAGAGTGCTAATTATCCTGACAGAAGATTGACAGAGAGTTGGCTTCTTTGGAGGGGAAAGCAGGGCAGTGGTGGGGGAAGGAGGAGGAAGAGCAAACGGCAGGCATGTAGGGCATGGTGAAAGATGGAGAAGCAGCTCCAAGCTGTTTCTCTCTGTTAAGGAGATGGCTGCCAGGATTAGCTAATATATTGCTGGCTCCATGTCCTGCAGTCACAAGAACAAGTCATTACTTGGTCCACAAGGGACCAAGTAATGTGTATTTGGTCCACACTATGCTCAATTAAAGGGATGCTTCTCTGTATGTTTGTGCATGACTTACAAATGTGGATTTCTAAGTCAGTTTCTCAGTTACAGATAGCAAAAAAGCTTATTCCTTGCACATCTCTGACTGACTTCTTTAGAAGTGTAGAAACAAGCTGTAGATAAGAATTCTGATTTTAATCTCGTGCTACAATTTTGGACGTACCTTTCTGATGGCATGATCTAGAAATGCTCCTATCTTTGCCTGTGTAACAGTTTGTTTGTTGATACGAGAATGCAAAACCTGGACAAGAAAGATTTTATTATTTTTTTTTAAAGTGAAGAAATTTTACAATATTTATATATATATACATTTATAATATATATACATGTATAATACTTGTACAATATATATACACTTATATATATATATACACGTTGGTCTCCCTTCCCCAAGTCTCTATAGCAAAGTCAAAAGAAAACAAAAAATTGTTCTAAATAGATAATGTGGACATGTAACAAATAAAGCACCCAATGTCCAGAAAGTAATATGAAGGACCTATCTCAGCCTAAAGATAAATGGAAAAATACAGCAGATATTGGAAACCCCCGAAAGATTAGTCATGTCAAATGACTTGTTAGTTTTAAAAGCAAGCAGTAATTTTAAATAGTAAATTAGATTTCCTACTTAGTGTGTTTTTGGTCAGCATTTGAAAGAAGTCAGACAGTGAGCCTCATGCTGAGTGATAAGTTCTCCTTTTCTCCAGCCTTATTAGAAAGCACTTGCTCCCCTTTTTTGGGAGGACTGACTGGCTTGTGACACCAAGTCATCTTTAGAGCATCAGAGCCTTTCATGTTCTGAGTAAGCTTCTTAAGGCAATAAAGCAGAGAACTTGAAAACTTGAAAACCTTTCACGTTCCAAGCAAGATTCTTAAGGCATTAAAGAGGAGAACTTGAAAACAGAAGAGAAACAGTGAGACAGTGTCTCTTACTTGTCTTGCTTGATCATCTGGCATTGTGAATTTCAAGTCTAGCTTGCTGTCTAGTTCCTTGAGGAGTAAGTTTAGAGACTGGTTGTTACGAGCATCAGTAATGGAAGAACAATCTGGTGCCTGGGTCTCTCCATGCCCAACAGCATCTCTTGGGACACTCAGGATTGGATGGACTCTGGCAGTAAGGAGAACCAAGACAAATTAATAGCATGTGCTGCAGGTCACTTGGTACATGAACCTAAGAACCAGCTGCATATCAATGGACAAGTCTATCCTGCCATGAGACACCAGCTGCAAACCAGGAGAGTTCAAGAACCATCCCCCCCCTTGAGAAGTCATTAATAAATAAGGTCCTTTACTTGCCATTTTTAAGCACAAAATACCTGTCAATAATGTACCATGCAGCCAAGGCAAGACACAGGATTTCATATCATGCTAATAAGGAATGAATGAAATTTGGGACTAAGTAAGTAAGAAATGAAAAAGAAAATGAAGTTTTAAAAACTTGTTGGATTCCAAAAACATCAAGAAATAGCCAAATTCTTTGGGAAGAACATTTTTAAGTTGAACATAGTTTTTTCACTTGTGTGGATGGGAACCATTGCTTTAATACATGCTCAATACTAGAATTCTACCAACTAAGAGAAGAAAGCTTTCTTACTATCACTGAAATTGCATTGCTCTGTGTAAGGTAGCTACTGAAGCACAGACACATTCATTTTATCCATAATAACAAATATTACTGACTATTCCACAACTGAGCTGGTTCTCTACCTTTGTTCCAAAAGGAATGAGCCAGAGCTTTCCACTTTTAATAATTTTTTGGTATTTGCTGGTCTTCACAATTTCCTGTTAGCATAACTAAAGGTAGGAGGATGCATGCAGTGTACAACAATTAATTGTAGTTCTGGAATAGGTATCTTATTCTCTCTCTTCAGGTCTTTTTTTTTCTTTTAAGATACTCTAGAAGACATTCAGACTTGTGCTTAACTCAGTCTTCTAGTAATACTGTAGATATATCATGTATTCACTTTGTACTAATAGCTGGGGAAGAATCACCATGAAATTGGATCTGACTGCTAGAGTGATGGCAAAGAAAGGAAAACTCCCTCTTTCTGTGGAACAGCCAGAGAAAGAGGTGCAAACACATCCATGCTGTTGACTACTGATGGCATCCATCCTCTCTAGAATAAAAAAAACCCCTGCTCATTAAGACCTTTGGGCAAAAATTTACAAAAAAGAATTTTCAAAAATCAACACTTGCCTGAACCCTCTGTTTTCTGGAGGCAGGAAATAAGTTGGCAGATCTTCTGGATTAGGAATTTTGGGAAAAGACTGCATGCACTCTGATCGCCGAGGCCAAAGAAGATGCTGTTTGTCCTAAGAGGGAAAGGAATTACTGTTTATCATTTCCTAACATTTTAAATATTCTAATTAACAATATAATAAGAACATAAGGAATAATCTGGAGGGGAAAAAAAGAACAGAAATCTTTAAAACTATTATTTTTCCCATCTTTTCTGGCATAAGAGCAGTTCAGTTTTCCATCTTTATTCAGCTGTACTACTTTCTTTGCAGATGTTTGGAGAGGTAGCTAAGAACAATCACCTCTGTGCTGTAACAGAGTTTCAAACGATGGGAAACTGGTACAGAGAAACTAGAGATGCTTTTATGGTTGAAGAAATTCAGAACATTACATTCTTCAGTACACATCAGAACTGTAGCCCCAATGCTAAGAAATTTCAGACAAAAAGGACCAGCTTCACTCTTTCACAGCTCCTCTTTGGAAGGGCAGAGCTTATCCTCTTCACTCACTCTCTGGGATTCTACACTCCAGACTGAAACAACAGAACGAGCCACAGGGGAGCTCAGCAAGGACTGGCTGTGGTCACTTTGGTTTGCATGAAGATCCAAATTCACAGAGGTCATGCTAGAAGTTGAAGAGTCTTCACCAAACTAAAACCAACAGAGAAACAAAAAAAAGGGAATTTAAGTCTCTTGATCCACTCACGCCATGGAAAAGTAATGTTCAGGTTGTAAATAAGGCAACAATGAGAAAACGAGTGCAAATCACCACAAAAATGCTAAAAGGGATGAAGTAAACATTTCTAATAGAGCACAAGCTTGACATATCTGAACTGCATAGCTACAGTTCCAGTCAGAGTTACTAATACCCATGGCTTGCAAAATTATCTTGGCAATCTGAATTTATAATTGCTATCACAGGAAAAACATCCAAGAAGACAACATAGCATCATTAAAAATAATTATTCCTGTTTCTTAAACTAGCTACAGGGAAACTCCAGAACACACTCCACATTGCAAAACAGATGAAACCACAACCTTTACTGACAGTTCTAACACAGCAGTGGTGCTGACTGGCTTTGGTGCTGGTATACACCCTGCTTCCAAAACTTCTCAATGTTGCTGATCACAGGTCCCTGGTGCCCTGTCTTATTCCAGACATAGAATCAGAAAATACTCACAAAACCAGGCTAACACTTATTTTTGGGCTCTAAACCACTCACTAGATTCAACACCATGGAGCTGGGCTCTTCCATTTAACTGCTTATGGCAGTTTTATGCTCCTTCTGGTAGGAAAAAAGATTGAATTGGAAGGAACATGCAAGAATTGCATAGCTTGAGTCATATGGCAGTGTAATAAACAAAAGAAATTATTATCCATTTTAAGGCTGTAAGAGATAAATGACTAATACAGTATTATTTTTAAACACACTTCTAAGCTGTTATATTGGAGTATTTTTTCCACTACAGAGTAATTCTTGTTCCATATGCCACACAGACATTTGAAAAACAATCTCCTCAGAAAACCTTTGCCTCTTCACAAACTTTAGCTGCACAATGCCTTGTCCTCTTTGAAGCAAACTAAATTAGAAAATTAGGTGTGCTATGTTCCTGCTAGCATGCCTGAAACATAGCATATTTATGTAAGAAAAAGCTGTAATCTATAAAGTGAGGATTCTTGTAGCTCCCAGAAATAAATACTCTGCTGTTCTGGGCAGGATGAAGACAAAGGAGTCAATGGAAAAGAAGAAATTCATAGGAATCCTAAGACTTTGGAGTAAAATCAAGTTTTTCAATTCAAATAATTCCAACAGTTTCTTTACCAAGTAAAACAAACTCATACTATAAACCCTCTAGTTTTCTATAATCCACTGTTTATCTCAGCTTGTATTACTAGCAAACAAACCTAGCAGTAAACACTTCACACTCTAGAACCACAGACTAAATAACTTCTCAATGTAATTACCAGACCCCAAACATACCCTTTTTCTCAAGCCTCAAAAAACATGGAACTATTTTGGTAATAAGGCAACTGGGATGCAAGTTTTAAAGACCAACCTGAACATATTCCACATTTTCAAAAATGTCTCCACGGTGGTAACGAACAGGCTGGTCCCACTGGCAGTGCAAGCTATGCTGCTGCTTGCCCAGTCTACAAATCTGATGGTTCCCTGCAGAGAACAAAACATTTTTTTCTACTATATAAGTGAGTTTTCTGAGAAGACAGCATACAGTCCACTCTTCCACCCCCTATTTAGTCAATCCTTTTTATTTACTTAATCAGCATGGAGGAAATTCTGTCTTCGAGAGACCTGAAAAAAACCCTGTTCAAGAACACATTGCAATCCCTTGTTTTAATAAGCAAAACACAACAGCCACTTAGGGCCACCTTAATATATAAAAAAGTTATGGCCTGACACTAATCTGAATATGCACAATTCTTTATTGCTATAATGAGCATGAACTCTAAATAAAGTTGTACCTAATTGAGCTTCTTTTGCCATCTGTGTCTCGTGAATGATGTTCCTCAAGATTTGTTCCTCCTGGATGAGCTTGTACTTGTCTAAAACATCTTGCTGCCTGAGGTAATGGTCATGCTGCTTCTGATATTCCTTCAATTCATTTAATGTTCGCTGAAGTGATCTTGAAAATTCAACAGTAGAATGCTTTTTAAAACATCAGCTTTTTCACAGCCTTACACGCTTTCAACTCTGGGTTTCCTAAAAGTATTCTTACATGTAATTTTATTGCATGCTCAAAGAAACACAGAACGTTGAAAACCATTATTCTGTTTGAGAGATAAATGATTGCTGCAATGGCACAAGAAAAGTGAGACTGTATGAACTGCCACTAGGATGCTTCTTTAGTTACCTATGCTGGGCTTCCAATTTTTGTTCAAGTTTTTGCTGACACAGGACAGCATGCTTCCGTTTGACAGCTTGCTCAAACCCTGGCTTGGCCTGTAGAGCATGGTCATAACACAGGACTGAGTGGTTGTACTCTCCAAGCATCTGAAGAAGGACAGAGAGACACAATCAGGTATTGTTCAGTAGTATTTAATGAAAAATATTCAATTTTTTAAAAAGTCGTTAACTCGATTTTTAATTGGTTGTAAAAAGCAGTTTGTTGTTTCTGAAATCTAGCCACTCTATCTGTTAAAGAGAAGCTGCAGGAGATTTTCCCTGGAATTCTTTGTCAAATGGAGATAAAATCCTTTGCTGAAGGGCAGACTTTTGGATGGAAGTACCTAAGCAGAACCGTAAATATGAAGTGAAATGCATGTAGAGCACAAGATACATTGTAAAAGAGTGAGACATTACAACTTAAGCCAGAACAATTAAATAATACTTGTTTTTTCTACAAGTCTTGGAAAATAAAGACTGTATTTACTGCATATATATTTCCCAAAGTGTAATAGCTGGTAAAGAAGTCACTGTAATCCAGAGCTGCATGGACCACAATAGCTGCATCTGCAGAGAAGTGAGCCCGGTGGAGAATATTTGCCAAATTTACCAGTGCAATATCCTTATTTTGCCTAAAAGAAAAAACAGACATTAAAAGCACATCAGACCGTGAAAGAATCATGAATAAGAATACATTCATTCTTCACTCACATAATATGTTAATTTGACAGGAAAATGTCTATATTATCTGTATGCCTAGTGTAGCACACAAAGACTTAAGAAGTAGTACCAGGGATTATTCCTTAGGATACAGTCTTAGGAACTAAAGCCTGTTTACTAATTAGGATAACTAGAAAAGCAATCTGAAAAGAAATCATTATTAACAATTCTTACCTGGAAGAAAAGTGAAGGGCACGCATGGCACATTCTACTACTTGGTATGGCTCATTCTTTATTCTCCAGTAAAAAGAAGCCATATTATAGAGTACCCAGGAAGAAGAGTTCTGCAGTAAGAAGAAACACATGACCTGTACTAAGACATGAACTAAAAGGTTAATCAGGGTTTTAAGTACTATGGGATGGAAAGCTGAGCACCAAACCTGCTCTAAGTTATCCCCTTCCTCTGGAAAGTTGCCATTTGGCAACAGTTGTGACTGTTCAGGAATAATGAACTACACATCAATGTGAAAAAGAAACAGAACTTTTGCCTTTCAGTCAGGTAAAAAAAAAAAAAGAGTGGGAGTAGTTAAGAGCACCAGCAACATAAGTTCAGTGAGAGTTCCTGTACTCTGCAGAAAGCATTTACCAAAAGCACACGCATTTCAGTAGTCCTGTTTCTTCTTTGTACTTGAAGCACCAGCATTTTTGTTTAAAAGCTCTCACTACCTTGACAGAGCAACAGATGTGGCTCACCAGACCACAAATACAAGAGTCATTAAAGGTGACAGCAAATATCTTGGTTTGCTGGCTCTGCCATGTCTTCTCCTACCTCTGCCTGACTAGCAGGAAATGATTTTAGCCTAACTGCAAGGTAAACCAAAAACTGAGGTGCAAAGCTGGTACTGGACCCAACTGGATGTGCCAGGCACCTCTAATCCTTCCAGCTCTCTTTTGGTGCAAACAGCCAAATGACAGTTCCTTACCTTCATGAGCCCCTCATAGATACGATGCCCTATTTCCTCTATACTCCTTCCCAGCCTCCGTGACAGGTATGTGAAGATTGGATCTTCTTTAGGTAACAAGGGGGCAGAGAGATTCACTCTTTCTTGGACACCCTGTAAGTAAAAACTGAATGTAGGTACTTGCTGACACTTGAACTAAAAGCAGACACATACACAAGAGCAGAACTCCCAGGAAAATTTACAGCTTGGTTATTTTAGAATCACAGCATCCTTTCAAATAAATCTTAGGGACTTGACAGGATAGTGTCATCTTTAGCAGATGAATAATATATGTATTATTAGAGATAGGAGAACACTAGCAGCAGCCCACAGCAACCCCTGTTTGTGAATGCTACAGGAGAAATACTGATCTGTGGCAGCACTGTCTCTGATGATCACTTCAGTCAGGCTTGTCAGGTTACATGCATTCTATAAAAGTCACTCTACATCTCTTTTCTCTCTTCCTTTCCCAACAACAGATGTGTTCCTTTCAAAAGTATATCCAGACCCAGGAACAGAACTGGAAAAGTTCACATCTTGTTTTGTTTGTAAGAAAATCCTCATTTGTAAGTGAAAAGCTATTTTAAAGGCTTGCAGTAAAATCACTGTGCACTAAGGCTGCATATCTGCATTAGAAAACTTGCTCATATAATACTGCTAGCAAAAACAATTTTTGCACCACACTCCCACTGTAACCTTTCAAAAGCAGGTGAACTTTGTACTAATAAAGAACAATTATCTCATCCTCTGGGTTAGGGCCTGGCATTCAGACACCAAAGAGAGAGTCAAGTAGCTTAGGAGCTACCAGCAAGCCTGCAAACAATTTTCTGACCTTAATCTTCATACACTTTAAAGAGCCTGTTCAGTACTCTCTAATTTTCAACTGAAACAATTCATAAGTCAGAAGGATTTCCAGTGAAAGCTACCATTTACTTCTGACATGCTATGAAAACAAAATACTCAATTTTTCTAAAACTGTTCTCTAAAATAAGGAAGACAATAACAAAAGAGAAACAGGATCTGTGTAACTAATGGTGACACCCTCCTGTAAGCAGGAGGGACACAACTCTTCAAAAAAGTATGAAACAGTCTTGAAAGATTACAGTAAGAGAGATTACAGAAAGATTACAATCTTGACTGAGAAGTGCCAGTGAGACTTCTGTATTCCTCGTCCTGGTGGGGAAAAAGCCACACTTGGATTTGCTCTCTTACCCTTAAGTGCTGAAAGGCATGAATACTGTATGGAAGATCTAGAACTTTTGTACAGTCTGGCTGCTGCAGGTCTGGAGGCACTGGAGACTTGGTATCTATGTAGTCTTCAGGGCTAAGGACATAACAAAACACAGCAGACCCCAGATTAAAATACTGCTAAAGTTCCCAAGAGACACTATTGTAGCTGACAGACAGTATCCTGATTTCAGTGCTAGCAAAATCCCATGTTTGAACACCTTGGAACATTCCTGATGTCTTCCCAGGTTTCAGCTGTATCAGGATGTCATCACTGTAAGAAAAGTAAATAAATTTCTGTCTGCTTTAGAGAAAATGTCAGCATTTGGATAGCCTCCAAAATGTACCTGCATCAACCTGGTGTATCACTGCTATGATTAATGATCTATCTGCCAGGCAACTGGCAATACATGCAGATTAGAAGACCCTTCAACTGAAATAAACAAATCCCAATTATTGGTGAGAACCCCAAAGGAAGGTATCTGAGGAGAAAATTAATGTTTTCCCAATCCAAGCACTCGTCTGTTAAAACCCCATAAAACTAGAAAAACAGAAGTCAGCCTGGAAGATGAATTATAAGTGAAGCTGAATGTGAAGCAGTCTGTCCATACATCCATTTATTTGCTAAACACAGCAATATGTGTATGACCAGAAGGTTCAGGAGTTTGGTCACCAACATAACTTCATTCTAATTTCAGTTCAGACAGTTCCCCCCACACAAGTACATGTAGCTTAAAACACCCAAAGCAACTCAGGTAAATTCAACCCCCTTCTTCATGGTGCATTTCAGTTTAATTCATGTCTGGTCATTACCACTGTGCAGAATTACCATGGTAAAAGTGAGTGGGAGGCTGGGAATAGAATGGAGAAGTTTGAGGGCAGGGATAACACGGGTAGCCTGGGGGAGACAGCATTGCTCTATTGTCCCCTTTGCAATTAGTGGCAGAGGCTGTTTCAGCTTCCTTCCACACTAACACAAATCAACTGTCACATGAAGTACAGTCAGCCACAGCATTTTTTCCTCTTTTTAATTGCATTTAGAGGTTTTGTTGATTGGTTTTTTTTTGTATTCAGTAACAAAATCTGAAAAGATAAAGCATCTTCTTACCGGATGTCTTTGCTCTCCAAGGTGATGTATGTGCCATCGTACAGATCCAAGTCCCCCAGGGGCACCTTGGCTTTAATGCAGTCTGGATCCTCCTTATTATGCCTTTGTTCCAGCCCTGTGTCTCTGTCCTCATTTTCCTCTATATGAATCTTTTGAGCAACTAATTGTTTCTGTAGGAAGAAAACAAACAAACAAAAAGTAACAGGAAAATGTATACTGATGAAAGCAAACTTCAGAGTTGCTGAACTGTCCAACTTCTTCCTTAACACAAGGTCCACTTAAAGTAAAACTTAATTCTCTTAAAATTTTGTCTGTCCCTACATTTTTTTAACATTTTTTTATTTAAATCTCTTATTTCATTAGAGATATGTGACTTGAACAGGCCCTTATTTCTCCTGCTTTTCCTAAAAAAGAGTGCTAATAGCATTCCAAAGTCATAGTAGCACATTCAGAAAAAGAAGAAGTAGTTAACAGTATGGCAGCTTCTCCATATTCAGGCCCTTTTCCTCCATTGTAAGGCTTCATGGAAACAATAGAATTGATAATAATACATATAATATATATTACATATAATAATTGATTGAAGAAAACAAGATTATCCTAACAATTCAGCTAGCTAGGTACATCTGAGGTGGGCTGGCTAATGCAAGAATCAAAGCTGAGAAAAATTTCAACAGATCAACTTAAGATATTGCTACCTTTCACCTTTTCAAGCTCAGAGGTATTGAGTACTCTGAGCAGCCAAAGAACTAACCACCTGTCCCAGCACATAACCTGTATTTAATTCTCCCCTAGATCTGCAAATTACAAGCCCATGAAATACCACAGGGGAATTTGCTATGTGAAATGAGAAGTTTTTTGATGAAAGCCACACACATATGCTAACACACTACTATGCATATATAGAAGCAACTTGTGCAAGATTGTTAAATAGGTAACTTCTGCTGAAAGTCATTTGTATGCCATAAACTGTACTTCAGCCATTTCCAAACCCATGACCTGCATCCTGAAAAACTGAGAGGTGCAGTTCCATCCACGGGTAAAATGTCCATTACCACAAAAATTAGTGTATCTTGCTGAGAAAGACTGAATGCAGTCACATAAGGAAGGGGCAGTCCTGCTTTTTTTCTTTGGGTGCTCATCCAGCTTGTCACTCAGCTACTTATGCTAGCCTGACAAAAGCAATTTCACATTTAAACTCCAGTTGAAGTTATCAGTTCAAAGGTAATAAAAGCCTCTTTCAGAGGGGTGTTTTCAGACCCTTTTTCAATCATAAATAGGCTTGAAGAAAGACAGAGGTGGCTTGCTCTCTGATGGGTGCTACAAAGAGCAATGGAAAGACCAGCCTGAGAAACCCAGAGAGGAGCACAGGGAAATTCATGGCCTCGAGGCTGCAATCTGTAACAAATTTAAGATGACACCTCTGCAAATAATTCTGGAATACAGCAGTCAGCTACAGAAGCCAGCACCTAAATGACTTCACATAAAAATATTAAAATTTATGGGTAGCAACAGGGAAGGTTGCAGCTGGGGACAATGACACCCAGCTGAGGGAACCTGACGAACAAAATTCTTGAGACCTGAAGAATTCTTCATCCTTCCACTGAAGCACAATTACACCAATAATGACTTCTGTTCCTCATCCACATCTACCACTAGCAAGTTCATGAAGAGAAGTCTGTATTTTCAGAAATTAGTTAGTACTTAAGGTTATGCTTTACCTCCAGTTCTTTGAGGTAATTAACTGTTGTTTCTTGTCTCATTAGGATGACCAAATCATGTGGGTTCCTCAAGTTCATTGGCGAATCCACCTGCAAGACATTTCAAGAGTCCATAAGGTCAGACATTCTCCTAATTAGAGCAATTTTAAAAGGCAAGAAGTTTATGTTCATTCAACTAACAGGCTGCCTGTTCAGAGGTTTTCTGTCCACTCAGCATTCACAATATGTCCATATTTTACATCTGTGCTTTGAACAACACTGTGATTTCAGAACCCAATTCAATCCATTTTAATCTTAATCTTATTTTTAATCTTAATCTTTAATCTTAAACCTATTTTAGTTTATTCAGGCACACAAATTCTCAGCATAAGAGCTAAGTACATTTCTCACAAAAATACTAAGAGTACCTGCTGCTGCAAGACTAGATACCTTAAATTGCAAAAACCTATTTTCTTTTACAGCTTTCAAATTCCTGTCCCTCAATAGGCACAAAGTACTCCAGCTTCAAGTCAACTCCAAGATGCAACCAATTTAAGACACCAGCCTAGCATTAAGATCTGATGGCTTCAGGACCAAGGGAGTGCAGGGAATGGAAGGAATGAACTCACTCCAGAGGTTACTCTTACAGATGACCATGCTGGTTCCATAGCACAGGAGTTGGCAGCTGGATGGAGAATGACATTAGGGGGTCACAGCCCAGAGTGGTTACATACTGGACCTTTACTGGTCCCAGTAACCTATGGCACTCCAGCCTTGTCCTCATGCCCAATCCATTCTGTTTCCTGACTGGATGGGGCAAAGTCACTGCAGTTGAGAAGGTGGTGGATGAGCAGCTGAGCTGACCCAAAGGCTCTGCTCCAGGCTTTCCAGCCCCATTTCCTCCATTCTGACAGCATGACCCCAGTTAGTCCTGTACATCAGCTCTGGTGCCCACCATCTATCTCCTCTGAACTAACCCAAAATAATAGTCCAAGGGGATGCAGTCCCCTTTTGGTTGTTTTAGCTGAAATAGCAAATTAAATCCTGAAGGATTCTAGGAGTATGAGAATAGAAACAAGAGAAGGGATATGAGTATGTGATGAGGGGAAGAAGGGTGCCAAGGACAGCAGGATTTCCCATTTCTATGGTAGGCAATCTACGCCAAGATCTTCCTGGATCTCTTCAGCTTTAATTCAAGCTTTTATGATATGCAATTAGCTGCTGCATAAAGACATAAGCAGTCTCTGTGTGTTTGGGCTGATATCTCTACAGGGGCTGTGCACCCCCACAAAATCTGACAGAACTTTGTGATGTGGTAATTTAATGGAAAAGTTCAAGAGAACCTCCTGAGATCCACCTCTTCACTTGCTGTTGACTTACCAAACAAACTGGGACATGTTTCTAGGACTCTTATTTCAGAGAGCTGCTTCTCAAGGAGGACAACAGCAAATTTCCTGGTCACTTTAATGTGTCCTGCCAACAGATCAAGCCTTGGGCCATGTTCTCTTGGCTGTGAGTCAGATAAGATGAAGAAATCTTATTTCTGATGGGTGAAGTCTACATTCCTTGCAGGTCTCCCTCCTGAATAAGGATCCTATCCTCTAGGATGAAAACATTTGTTCCTTTTATTCCCCCGCCCCCAACAACAAAAAAACAAACCACAAAACCACCCAACCAAACCCTAAAGGGTAGTTTTGGCTGAATTTGGCTAAATATTCCTGTCCAATTCAAAAGCTGAACAGGTTCTTTTAGCACAGAGCCATTTTGGCAGATGACCCACAGAGTCCAGGCACTTACACACAACTCTTCTCCTGCCTTGGCAAATTAATTCTTTTATATCACTAGATGAATAGAAAATAATAAGTGCTTCTGACACCAGTTAACTTTTACACTACAGATTTGGAGCTTATGGATTTAATTGTTGTAAATCAAGGCTGGCCAAGCATCCACACTGATTAAGAGAATCACAGAAAATAAGGTACCAAAAAACCCCCTAAGGATGTTGTTAGTTGAACTTTTAAAGTCTACAGCATTCTGCTACAGGTTGTATTTCCCATTTCCTCCTTATGGGTGCAGGCTCACTTTGAACTGGTTGCACCAGAAATGAGTTATGCACTGAATGTTCTGCTTGTTCATGCCTCATTTGCTAAGGAAACACCGTGCTGTGTGCAAGCCAATGAAAGATGACTTTGCACAGAGAACAAGGGAAAAATTTGCTGTGTTTAAAGCACTTTGTCACCTGTCCCAACATAGCACTGCTTCTCAGGTGACTTAAAGGCTGCTTCCATGAGATCCAAGTCAACCAACAGCTCCACTGTCCCTGATAAACTCCATCTGGGGAGCAGAAAGTTATGCAGGAACCATCACTTAGAAAGCATTCTTCTGAAAGGAGAAGGATCTCAGCTTATTGTTCATTCAGAAGCAGAATGACACTCAGGGACAGCTTCTGGGTTTAACTTTTGATAAATTAAGTCTCCTGAGAGTTAACTCTAGATGCAGTGTTTGGGTATCTGGAGTGCTGTTACCAACCCAGTGGGCACAGACTGACAGAAAAGCCACACAGTAAGTACCAAATTCTGATCAGCTGTTACCTGGCAGCAGAAATAAAAATGACAACACCAACCAAAGAGCAACATCACTGAGTCAATTCATAAAGTTATGTCAGTTCACCAGGAAATCACCTCAAGTGAAGCAGCATGCATGATATTTTTATTTTTAAGTTACCAGATTTTCACTTCCAGATCTCAGTTGGTCACCAGCAAATGAGCCCTTCCTAGTAACAGCAAAGCCTTTCAGCCTAGCAGAAAGATGGTATTAAATAACCTCAGCAATCATTATCTCTTTATGACTGATGCAGCATGTAAACAAAAGCACTAAAACAAGAACTCTAGTAGTAAATCCAACTTTACATTGATTTGATCATTTCTGACTCTGAAAACTCAAGATTCCCATTAAAAAAAAAAAAAAAAAAAAGTGAAAGAGTAACTCCTAAAACAAAAAAATTCTGCTTAGGTGCAATAATTTCTGAGAAAGGATTTAAATGGAAAAACTAAGCAGCTACACTGGCCAATCATGCAAAGTTTGCAGAGAAAACTTCAGCCAGCACATCCAGTGCATTCAAGCAGCTTGTAAAAGCAAGAAGAATATACCTCATCAGTTTCTCTATTATTCAGTTTGTATATTTACAGCATGGAGGCTTTACAAAATGGGAACTGAGAAAGTGAAAAACATTCAGATCTACAAAAATGGCTGTGTAACAAGGAAAATACATTCTTAACTGAAAACCACAGGAGATCTTATGGTATCATGCCTCCAAAGGAGGAAAGTGATACCAACTTGACCAACAGGCTCAAGTCTGGAGGATGATGGTACTGAAACATGAGAGGTTCATAGAATTTAAAATGCAATTTCTTGACTGATTAAAAAAATAACCCTGCTGCCAAGGGGGTTTTTCTGTCCTTCTTCTTACTACCTGCAACCTTATAGCTCCACTGAGAAACAGGCCATCCAATTCAGCTGGGAAGTAAGTTAAAAGATTAAAGAATCAGTTTCCAGCCAGATCAGGAGGTTAGTCTGAAGTGGCCCCAGGTGAGCACTTCATCATCCCCCTCTCCACAGCCTCCTGGCTCTCAAACTGCAACCTGTCCCTCTCACACCCAGCCAACACCACTCTCCAGACTTTTGGTTCATTATCCAGCTTTTTACAGCATCCCTCCCAAAATCATCTGTGTTTTCTTCTATGGTGCCAACAGTTTCCAAAGCTGGAAAAAGACAAAACTGACCTACTTGGCTGTGAAGAGCACCAGCACTGCCACCAAGGGCAAGAATGCCACCTTAGGAAGAACTTGGCACAGTCAGTAGGTAGCAAACCAAGATTCAGTATCTGGATAACCTACAGAGCAGAGGGAAGAGCAGCAGTGGGGAAGATAGGTGGGCAGCAGCTGGAGGCATCTTAACAACCAGATCAATCTCTGGGTAACTTTTTTAATAGAGGTGTCTGTAAGAGCACAAGCACCACGGGAGGCTGAATGAAACCTGGATTTTCTGAACATCTACCTGAGTCTTTGGGGTACTTGTCTTGTGTCAAGGAAGGGGTGGCATCCAGGACAGTCTCGAGGTATCCAGCAAGTACATTTTATTTGGATTACTGTGTTTTGAACAGAGCAATTATTTGACAGGTGAGTGAAGCTCTGAGGGCTTTTCCAAATCCTTGGTGTGGGTTGTGTTGTCATCTATGAATTTTTCTAAGCAGCAGCCCACAGGAAGGTTCTGGCACATGGGGATTTAGCTCCTGTGAAAAATGTAATCAACGCCCAACAAGGCTCTGCTGCTTCATTTACTCTTCCTTTAAAGTGCTGAAGCTGTGACACTCCAAGATGAAGTGCCTGAAATGCAAGAGTCTGACTTCAACTTGAACACAGTAAACAGGCAAAACCAGTGCTGGGAAGCTTTTGTTGAGACTCTGATGGCAGAAAGCCTGCCAGGAAACCACTTTTAGAATAAGTGCTCCCTGTTCAACTTTGCCCAAAGGTGAAAGTTTCTTTATTTCAGTTCAAATTTATTCACTGTCACAAAGTACACCAAGAACCTCGTTCAGCAAGAAACACACAGAATTTGTATATATATATATATATACATATATATAAAAAAACCAGAATTGAATCAAACCCTGAAGTTTCTATTATTTTCTGTTACCTGCATATATCAAAGTCTCTAAATAATAAGACTTGCAAGCTTTACCAAACCTTCTGGTATATTTTTCCCCTGTGATCCTGTTACATTGCACCAGGAAGTCAATTTGTAAGTCAATGAATGCCCCAGTCAACTATTTTTAGATATGGCTTTTTTTAAAATAATGCAGAAATCCCTCTGTTAGCTGAGGCACAGGAACACCAAAATCAGAACAGCTGTTAGTGCCTCTTCATGTCCTAAAAGGTTTCTGCAGAAGGCAGATTGTGACAGAAAGAAGCTGAAAGAGATACTGCATCCAACAATGGCACACAGCAAACTGGGCTTCTACTTATTTTATGGGTAGTGGATTTTTTTGGCACTGCACTTGTGTAATGAAGGGAATTCCTTTCAGTCTCAAATGGGAATAAAAGATCTAAAAAATTATGGGTTTTTTGTATATTCTTGCCATGCTGATATACCCTACACTCCAACATCATGCTACTGTGGCATTTTGGAAAAAGCCACCAAAAAAAATCATCTGTATAGGTTTCAGTGCAAGACACAAAACTGGAAAATGCTTTGGTTTAACCAAATGATGAGCAGGGAGTGTCAGAAGATTGCTGTTTCCAGGGATGTCACTGGAAAGTTCACAGAGAGAAATGGGAGTGAGTTTTTGTAGTAAGGACTGAGGCATTTGAGCTCTGCAGAACCTGGTACCAGCACTTGATGTTGGCTGTTATTAGGGGTAGATGCACTACAGTGAAAACACAAGTTTGGAACACTTTAAGTACTTCAAATGCTAAACCTAAAAAAGTTTCAGGTCTGCTCAAGAGAGCTCTCTCTCTGAGAGCACACTAGCTATGAATATGATAGGTAACAGATGTAAATACCTCAAAGGAAACCCAGACTCCACTTGGAACACCACTTGGCTGCACTGTGTTCTTAGCCATACTAAAAGGTAAAAACACCAGCTTCCAACAAGTACATTCTAGCTAAGGTTTATTTTTCTACAGCAAAATACACTCAATTGGATCAAAACAAGAGATGGTGAGTTCACCCATACACGTGTGTAATGAGCAAGTCTTGGCTTCCAGAAAGGCAGACTGATGCCTGCTGCACATCCCAAAGATGCTAAAACTACAGGAAAAGGAAACACTAATTGGACTCACAAGACAGCAACAAAAAAAGGTAAAGCCTGAGCACTAATCTCTTGAGCAAACTGAACAGCAGACAACCCATTGTTGTTTTTTTTGGAAAGGACCTTTGAGATGATCAATCACCTCCACCAAGGCATCTTTAGAAAGATACTACAGCAGCTCTGGCAGGACAGGTTTCTGAGAGGTGCCAGCAGCTGGTCCCCACCAGTACAGCCACGACTGACTACTGAAATGGTTTCCTGCTCTGTATTTAATCTGTCAGTTGTTTGTCCTCTCTTTATGCCAAGTTTCTCTCTTCTCTTGAAGTGCAGTAATACTTCTGTAGAGTGGCTTCTTTCCACACTGGCTAAAATCAGTTATACATTAGCCTGAACTTTATACTGCAGGTTGTGAAATGAGAAGGCTTACAAACATCTGCACTGAGCAGATACAATCTCATTAAAAAGAGATGATTATTCAGCCCCTGGCTTTGCAGGAACATAGAGTTGAAGGTGGACTCAGACCAAAAGCAAAATATGAACTGATCCAGAGAATGATGTATTTGAACTGAAAACAGCAACAGATCCAGCTG
Source organism: Florisuga fusca (assembly GCA_038090715.1). Taxonomy (NCBI): domain Eukaryota; kingdom Metazoa; phylum Chordata; class Aves; order Apodiformes; family Trochilidae; genus Florisuga; species Florisuga fusca. Next base: position 2,027,064 of record JAAWXA010000028.1, read on the forward strand.
GATGGCTCTTCTTATGATGGCTTTCTGAGACAATGAAATGTTCCATGCACTGCTGGGAATTAATTTGTTTCATCATTCAGAAATGCTCACTAGAAACTGGAACAGCAGGGCCTACTTAGTCAGCACTCCCATTTACTAGATGGGATCTTGCTGATATATGGAAAATTGATTGTTTTGCCTCAATTTTGCCACCCCTGCCAGGTTGTTGCACCACTAAGAACTCCAGCTCAAGCCTCCATCAGGATGCTGATAGCCATCTCTTGCCACAGGAAAACCAATCTCACTTGAATGCAGTCTCATATTAAAGGTTTACATCCTTCCTGCAATACAAAGAGGAACAGCTAGGAGAGATTTTAGAGCTAGAATTTGAAGTATTCCCCTCAAACAGATTCTGGCTCTTCTGTTTGGTATATGGGCCCAGATCTGTAACTTCTGCTTTCTGCTGTGCACTTTGAAGACAAGGGTCACAGCACCATATAAAAAGCTGCAGGGAAGTCACTTGTCACTGGTCATTACCTGGACATTCACAGCTAGTGGCTCACTTAGCAGGGTAAATACCTGGGTTGCCAGTTAAGTTTTGCCTACATCTTAATCTATTATATGGCCTTCATTCAGAGAAACTGAAGCAGTCCAAGTGAAGATTAAATGTCCCTCTGTAGAAAGCTGAAAACCTCTAAAATGTGTTTCAGATTGAGAATGCTGATATTTCAAAAACATAAATAACCTTCATTATTATTAATAATCAACCCTTAGCCCACCACCCTCAGCCAACAGACAGTCTGAGCCACTTCCAGTTCCAGACTGCTGGGCTGGACGGGTTGTCAGCAGCAGTGCAAAGTCCAACAGTGGCTGCTGGTCACCAGCAGTGGTCTCTGGGGATCAATACCAGGCTGAACACTGTTTAATGTCTTTACTAATAACACATGGAAAGAAAGAACCTCATCAAGCTTGGTGTCCTCTGCAAAACTGGGGCAGCAGTGGCCATGATGGAGTTGCTGATGGCCATGATGGAGCAGTCAGACACAGCTGGAGAAAGGCTGGCAGGGTTCTAGTGAGGTTAAAAATGGCCAAGTGCAAACCCAGCACCTGGGATGCAACAGCCCCGTGCAGCTGGAAAGGCTGGGGCTGGACAGAAACAGCTTTGGAGAAAGGGATGCTTGGTGGGAAAGGAGCTGGTGATGAGCCAGGAGCCCTGGCAGCTGAAGGGAACAACTGCACCCAGAGCCAGCAGGGCACAGGGAGTGAGTGTCCCCATCTACCCATGAGAATGTACCTGCTTCAGCTCCCTGCCCATTGTTTCCTGGCCAGCAAAGCCCATTCCAGGTGGTGAGGGGCCTGGAGTACAAACCCCACAGAGCAGGTGAGGGGCCTGGAATACAAACCCCACAGAGCAGGTGAGGGAAGCAGGCTGGCTCAGCTGCACTGGGACATTGCTGCTGGTTTGTGTCCTAAAGACAGGGTACAGAGAAAACTCAAAGTGTGACACTGAGAGGGACTGTGCATCTGTTGCTACATGGGAAATTCTCCTTAGAAAAGATGAAAAAAAAAAAAAAAAACCAACCCAAAACACATTGACACTACAGGCAGTCGACCACTGGACCAAGTGCTGAGCAAGGCTGGCAAATCCCCACCTCTGGACAGCAAACCAGATGTAGCTGGCCTTGCTTTAGGAGGCCTAAATAGCAGGAGATGCTATTCTGTGACCCAGTTTAGGTTACTGCAGCTGAAGCTTCTCCCAGGTGAGAGTCCTGACCTACACAGCTGCCTTCTAGCAGGCCAGGTGCCTGAAAATCCAAACCCGGGCTGCTGGGCAAGCAGCAAGAACTGGACCAACAGATAGACATCTGGACATTCAAAGGAGGAGTCCAGAGCATGGAAAAACCTGGTGTGACTGTTTTTATACAAAACAAGAGCAGACTGATTGGAACTAGTAGAGAAAATGATGCTAGGCAATGCTCTAGGAACACTGAGAAGCTGAAACACCACACTGCAGGAGAACACAAGAAGCTGCACAGCCAAGGGCTTTTATGAGATAAACACAGACAAAAGCCCCACTGAAAAGGCACAAAGAAAAAATAGCTGGAGAGAAGGATTGGATGGCTAAGTGTATTGGGGAAAATACAAGTTCTCACAATAAATATCGACTTAACAAAGAATATTATGAAAAATTAATGCAATAGGATGCTCTGCAGGGAGATTTTTGACTTGTTAATAAGTACTTGGATCTTGGTATTAGAAGAAGAATAGCTCAAATCTTTTGGAATATTGTAGGTGTACCAATAAATGGGTAAATCAGTTATTAAGCATCCCCGTTGCCAATGAATCACAGATTATTTCAAGCTGGAAGGGACCCATAATGACCATCAAGTCCAACTCCCTACAGGACTAGGTAAAACTAACCCATATGACTGTGAGTGTGGTCCACAGGCTCCTTGAACTCTTGCCAATCTTGGTGCCATCCCCACTTTCCTGGGTAGACTGTTCCTGTGACCATCCCCACTCTGTGTGAAGTCCACTCAGCACTTCCCCTGCTGCAGCTCTGTGTCATTTGTTTGTACCCCAGTGTGGGTGGGACAGGGGAGATGAGCACCTCCCCATCTGCTGTCCCCCTTCAGGGAGCTGCAGACCTGGGACAAAGTCACTCCTCAGCTTTCTGCTCAGGGTAATCTAATTTTGATGATAACTAATACATTAAAACAACAAACAAACAAACAAAAAACAACAAACATTCAAGTTCCTTCAAGAAAACGCCCCCTCTCTCATTCCCCAAAATACAAATAAACGGAAAAAAACCAAAATTCAGACAGGCTCTGCAGGGATGGCAACAGCAATAACCACAAATATAAATATCATTTCAACAAAAGCCAGGGAGATGGCAGCACCAGATGCTGAGATACATCTTATTACCAAAACCTCACTGGGCAATGAGCAGCACCACATCCCAGCTGCTGAGGAACCCAACCCAGCCCCTCATGTTCCAGGTAACACCATAGTGATAACTTATTGGAAATAGCTGCATTGAATTTGACCATCCAGACAAGAGAAATTCTACAGATTTCAGACCTTGAGAACTTTATACATGGAGCAGAATGTCCTTGCAGAATAGCAGAGCATGGCACAGTGGAAGGTTCTACCTGTACCATCTGTTACCTGGCACCACAAAAAGCCAGTTCTTAAAACCAGGGCACAGTTTACCTCATCAGATTTGCAAGTCATTTCAGGTAATTAGATTTTTTTTTTTTTTTCAAATCACACCATAATCGGAATCAAAATCAAATTTGATCAGACACTATTAATACACACATACAGATGCTTCCAGACCGTTTTACTCCCACCACCTCCCCACTACATAAAATGGGCAAAGGAAGGGAGATAGCACTGGAGGTGGTGTCGCTCATTAATTTAGGGTTAATTAGGGCCGGAGTGCCTGGATCTATGCAGACAAAGTGCCTGAGCACCACACAGACATCCCACTGGTACAGAGAGGAGACCCGACCAGAAATTCTCACAAAAGATGCTGTTAACAGACACTCATCTCCCCGAACTTTGTGGGTTTTTTTTTTTAATAGGGGGGAAGGCCACTGCTTGTTCCAGCAACCAACTCTTCCCACTCCAGAGGGAAACTCATCTGGAATTCTGCTGAAGAGCAAAGCAGATCCGACATTCGTTAGGAAGCGGATTTCTCCCCTCGCAACAAAGAAGGAGCAAAGCAAGTCAGAAAAAGCCCAAACTCAAACCCCACACCTGAGCCTCAGGCACAGCCCGGCATCGAAACAAAGACATTTTGACTAAACCCACAAAAAAAACCCAAAACCCCCACAGAGGAGAGCACCTAAGTGCTTCTGCACCAAGCAGCCACCCCGCAAGTTTCTCTTTCCCGCATCCAGAGGGAAGGGAAAGCAGCGGGGGCGTCGGGAATATGGAAATCGCAAACTCATCCCCAGCGCTGCCGGGGCCGCCCGGAACCACCCGGGAAGGTCACAGCCTTGCGGGTCCCAAAGCGGGACCCCCGGTACCGGGCCTGCAGAGCTCAAGGGGTTACCGGGAGGGCTGGAGGTTCGCCCGACCCGCGGCTGCCCCGGTTTCAATCAATCAATGAATCAATCAATCCCCGGTTCAAATCAAGCAGTCGCCCGGTTCGAACCGATCGATCCCCGGTTCGCTTCCCCCCAGAGCTCCGGAGCCTTCAAGCCCCGGTTAACGAGCGATGCCCGCGGAGGGCGTGAGAGCCCGGTACCGCTGCTTTCGGACACCCAGGCACCGGCACCGAACCGACCCATCCCTCTGCCTCTCCGCTCTGCGCACAGCCCTGGTGCAGGTGAGGGGCAGGGCAGACACGGGCTCTCGGTGCCGCCGCAGANGGCCAGGAGCGAGCAGAGCCCCAGGGCCCACCCGGAGAAGACCCACGCCCGCCCCAGCCCACCCCGCCCGGACCCTCCTGCTGCCGCCGCCATCTTCCCCAATCCCATCCTGCCCGCACCACCCGGAACCGGAATGGACACCGACGACATTTTGCGAGAGGGAGGGCACGGACCCACCCGGACCGTCCCTGCCGGTGCGGAGCGGAACCGCCTCCTCGCCCTGGCTAAAAACGAATAGCCCAGGGTTGGTGGCTACCGGGAGAGCACCTGCCCGAGCCAGGGAAAGGGAGGGAAGGGCGAGGGGCGGCAGCGCCGTTCGCCTCAGGAGCCGCGGCACCGGAGAGGGCTCCGTGGGGCAGCACCGCTGACCCGCCAGAGGAGCCCAGGCCCGGTACCGGGGGGTATCCGAACCTGTTCGAACACGGAGCAGCCCAGGCCCGCTACCGGGAGGTATCCGAACCCCTTTGAAGCTGGGGCAGCCCAGGCCCGGTACCGGGCGGTATCCGAACCTGCTGGCAGGGCAGAGCCGCTGTGCGGAGCTCCGGATGGCACCAAGCAGCTGGGGGGGCTGCGCTGAATGCTGTAATTAACAATAAAATCAAATCTCTGATGTCTTGGGAGCCTGAGGTGCTAATCAAACCGAACCCGACCTGCAGCTGGACCCACTTAACCCCTGCTTCAATTTACCCGCTGAAGAGAGCTCGGAAATAAACGCATCACTCCATTTTCCTACACTGAAAAAAACAATAATTCTATATTTTCCTCTCCTCTTCCCGTGAGTGGCAAATACCAACCCAGCAGACTATCCCCCAAGTCCTGTAAAAGCTGCCAAATTCATATTTTTNCCCGCCGTCCTCACCTGCTGCTGGATCTTCCCATCCTCCGTGACCACCCAGTGGGTGGTGGCCGCTGCCAGCCGCGTCCCCGAGGCCAGGAGCGAGCAGAGCCCCAGGGCCCACCCGGAGAAGACCCACGCCCGCCCCAGCCCACCCCGCCCGGACCCTCCTGCTGCCGCCGCCATCTTCCCCAATCCCATCCTGCCCGCACCACCCGGAACCGGAATGGACACCGACGACATTTTGCGAGAGGGAGGGCACGGACCCACCCGGACCGTCCCTGCCGGTGCGGAGCGGAACCGCCTCCTCGCCCTGGCTAAAAACGAGTAGCCCAGGGTCGGTGGCTACCGGGAGAGCACCGACCCGCCAGAGGAGCCCAGGCCCGGTACCGGGGGGTATCCGAACCTGTTCGAACACGGAGCAGCCCAGGCCCGCTACCGGGAGGTATCCGAACCCCTTTGAAGCTGGGGCAGCCCAGGCCCGGTACCGGGCGGTATCCGAACCTGCTGGCAGGGCAGAACCGCTGTGCGGAGCTCCGGATGGCACCAAGCAGCTGGGGGGGCTGCGCTGAACGCTGTAATTAACAATAAAATCGAATCTCTGATGTCTTGGGAGCCTGAGGTGCTAATCAAACCGAACCCGACCTGCAGCTGGACCCACTTAACCCCTGCTTCAATTTACCCGCTGAAGAGAGCTCGGAAATAAATGCATCACTCCATTTTCCTACACTGAAAAAAACAATAATTCTATATTTTCCTCTCCTCTTCCCGTGAGTGGCAAATACCAACCCAGCAGACTATGCCCCAAGTCCTGTAAAAGCTGCCAAATTCATATTTTTCATCAGTTTAACCTTTCCCGAGGTGCAAATGGTCCTTGGGGTGATACCAGGCTTCTCAGCCCCTGTTAAACACTAATGTTTGCAGTAATTCAGTGCCATCAAGTAGAAACCAGGAAAAAACAATTTTTAAATGGTGTCAGAGTGGTTGAACTGCTGCAAGGCATGCAGTTTCTCTTAGAGGACGTATTTCCACATTAATGAAAGGTCATCAGGGACATCTTGGATTCCATCACAAAACCCCAATGCACCCCAAAAAACAGGCTGTACTCCAAACCACTCTTCCTGCATCAGCAGACACTAATAAATTTTATTGTACTGTCAATATTGAGGATGAATAAGACAATGAGGGACTGCTTTTCAGGTGCTGACTCCCAAATAAGATGCATGACATGCAGCTTGTGCTGAAAACTTAAAAATTTCTACCCAATGTTTTGCATTTAAAAGTTGTATTGCTTTGAAAGTTTGAACACCAATGCAGTCTTGCTAAAATACATCCCTTAGTGTCAAGCAGTTAAATACAGCTATAGCAGTTTAAAGAATTAAATCACTAAAACAAAAAGGTACCACAGGACCTTTCCACTGACACAAAATATTGCAAAGTAACTGTGAAACAATGAGCCAAACAAAATTTCAAAATGAATTTATTCCAAAAGCATAAGGGAACATTTACAGATCAACAAGATGGTAAACAGGTGTCTCCACAACAACTCACTGCATTAAAATGAAACAGGAAACTGGGGAAAAAGATAATCCAGCTCCTTCTGAGCCCACAAGGACTTTGTACATCACCTTGGAAAAACAGGAGCCCTGAAAACTCACTCAAAAATCACTGAGAAAATAAGCTGCTAATACTTAGTTATGGTCTAAGTACAAGCTATGGTTAATCTTTGAGATTATATTTTAAAAATCCACTAAAACCAAACATTACAGCTGCAAGTGCAAAGTGTCTTCTTTTTTTTCAATGGAAGCTCATTACATATCTAGTGCTGATATTCAGTGACATTTTGATCTCACAAATTTTGCTTGGAAGCTGTTTGCCAAGTTTGTTGGTTTTAGTACCAAATCTGAGTTCAGCAGGTGGCATGTAATCAGAAATACAAAGTCAGCTCACATGTTGTGGAATGTCCAAAGTTTGCTGCCTCCTGCTCCAGAGTTAGGCAAAGAGAGACAGAATTCTAAATTAGCACTGACAGTGTCTCTGCTTTGAGAGTTTGAGTATACTGGCCTTGGACTGCAGTAAGAAATACCAAAGAGTGTTAATGAAGACACCTGAGCCAGATTCACAAGCAAATACAAATGGAACTGGGTGGGGAAACATCACTTTCAGGCATGTGTCTGTGGATAGTGAATGGCTGGACATTAAAATAAAAATAAAAAAAAAAAAAGTAAGAAATAATCTTCATTCTCCTAAAGCCTAAGCTATTTTACATCAACACTGCCTGGAACATTTATTAAAATTTGTTTCCTCTGTCCTAACTTCTTTTTGCTATCTTCTAATTCCTTTACAATGTTGAATGGCCTGAGGAGTAAAAATTTTGGGTGGTGAGAGTTAAAAAAAAGAAAAAAAAGCATTGTGCTCTTACATTGTATTTTCTGGGTGTAAACCAGTAAATAAGAAGTTAGTTGCTATGAAAAAAAATAGCATGGAATTGTTACCTTTTCCACCTGCATTTAGCTGGAATTGTTCAATGTTACCTAAAATACAATTTTATTTATATACTTTTAAATGCAACTGTATTGGTAAAAAACATCCCCCCCCCCAAAAAAAAAAGAAAAACAAACCAAAACCAACCCAACCCAACCCAACCAACCCTCAAGTGCCAACTAATCCAGAAATCTGCAAAACACAGGGAAGAGGCAGGTACTGCTATGGTCCAGCTCCAGCCTATGAAGCCTAATCACTGCATCAGTCTTTACCCATTCCTGGAATAATTCCAGACATTTATTGTTTTTCCTGTTCATTTACTGAAATTCCACAGCATAACTATATGCACATATTCATATTTAACATTAAAAACTAATTTGCAAAACATCACTTCTGCAATACAATTTACAGAGAAGAGAAAGATGTGCAAACCAAAAAACACCACATTCTCCACAGATCTAAGCAAAAGGACTGCTTCATGCTACAAGCAAAAACAAACAAAAAAACCCCAAACCAACTCCATCCATGTTGCATACTTTAAAAAAAAAAATAATCCAGTATTTCTCTCATTCAGATAAATTTTACAAAGTAAATCAAAGCAAATTTAACAATGGTACTCTTCTCCACATATTGCAAAACATGGTTACAGGTGAGGAAAGGGTTATTTCAGCTGCTATGCTTATCTGACAGGTATCTGTTGTCATGCCTTTCCTGCCCAGTTAATACATAAACTCAGTTATATAGTTTCAGTTATGCAGTAGCTGAATTTTAGGCTAATTTACCAACTGTCAAGACGTAGCTTCTGATAAAATATCTACGCTCTTTTCCAATTCTGAATAAATCCTGAAGACACTTCAAAAATAAGAACCCCAAACTGCTGCCTGTAAGCATCCAAAAATACAGTTGTGGTTTCCCTAGGGACAGGTCGGAGTCCGTTAGAAAAGTAGATCATACATACAAAGGTATAAAGAACATTGAAGTCAGTCTGAGTGGAAGGCAGTCCTTGAAGGAACCACTACTCCAGGCATCCTTGCTGAGTAGCACGGTCACTGTGGGGCCCCTGGGGGGCTGGAAGCTTGAGCACTCTGCTCAGTAGATTCTTCCTCGGCTACGGTTGCCGCGTCCTCCCCAGCCTCTTCCTCGGCCCCCCCTGAAGCCACCTCTTTGCTCTGAAACAAAAAGGGTAAAAATTCCTTCACAATGCTGTATGCAGATAATAAAACAGCAAGAACTGCAGACGCTGAAGGCTGGCCTAGAAATTCTCTGAGGCTAAACCTGCTTATGTACCTGACATGCCTTGATGGACCCTGCTAATTGCAGCAGGAGGTCAGCCTCCCAAAGCCCAGTGCAGACTCCCTGCAGACACTAGTGCTAGGAGGCACAACTCTCCCATTATTTTACAACTATCTTTGGGGCAATCCATCATCACATCAAGTTCTTATCAGACCAGTTTCCATCATCAGGCTTCCTAGCTCACCCTGCTGTCCAATGACCCCAGTGACAAGGTACCTGTCTGGCTTCCTCTGAGTGATTTTATACACTGAGAAAACTGTGCTTTTCCATCAGTGTTATCTGTCCTTTTCCACCCCTAATGTTCTGCTACCACCAGCATGCCCAAGGTTTTTTTGCTGGGCTGGTATCTTGACTACATCTGATTAAAAACTCTGACACACAGATACCACACAAGCTGTCTGGATGCTGGAGAAAATTTCTCCTCTCTCTTTGTTAAGAACAACTGATCACAGCAAAAAAAAAAGAAACACCTCAAAATATTTTATGAAAGTTTCTTTGGATTGGTCTGAATATATATCAAATTCTCATTCCCCTTCTATGCTTCCTCTTCACAGTCTTACAGCACAGGTCAAATTAATCTGCATTGAGAATTGTGTGCTTGAAGAGTACCAAAATCAAAAGCTGGGCAGCTCACCAGTAGTGAGCAATAACATTATTGCTTGAAAACTTTCTAAATTTTAGAACCACAGGACTACAGGCTTATGCTAAAAGACACAGGTGTATCACCTGAAGTCTGCAGTAAGACCTTGACAGATTTTATCTTTTCTCCCAACTTCTTGTCCCCCCCTGCAGCCTATTTGCTGGTGGGAGAGTGTGAAAAGCAGAAGAAGCCTTGACTCTGCCTCAGCACTGCTCAGCAGTTAGAAACTGCTCTGCCCAATGGAAAATCTGGGGTGCAACTGCTGTGTGTCATAGAAGAGAATATGATAGGTCAGTTACTATTTATTAAAACAATACTAAAACCACCTTGCAAAGGACATAGTTTATAGGCTGGCAACACTCAACCACTGTAATAGATCAATAGCTAGAAAGAGACCAGGACAAAAAATGTGGTGGCAGTACAATTTCATCTTCTGAGAATGTAACTTGGCTCAGTTTGTCTGTTCCCTCACACCCCAAAGCACAACTGCCATTAGAGAAGAGTTTTTCCAAGCTGTCCAACTTACCATAAGAAAAGCTACCCAGGTTACTGCTGTACTTCCCACTGGGAGGATTATAGATTTGCCTGGCATCCCTTTTTGGTCCTGCTGAAGCTTTCTTTGGGGGTGAACTTGAGGTTGTATCTTCACTTGCTCTTTTTTGACTGGCAGAAGAAAACAAAACCAGATCATTACACCCCTGTGGTGACAAGTACAGAAATAGCACTTCAGCCTCAAAGATTTACCACTGGAAGCCAGCAGCAGATGATGAAGATGCCCTGAATAATAGTTCAAAAAAGTAAGTTGGCCTCCTCTTGATTCAGTGTATTGCATCCCTAAAGCAAGACTATCATCCCACAGCCTTAATTCCTTCCAGGGATGGATGTTATTTTTGATTGTGATACTTTTAGCTCACATGCAGTAAGCATTTAATTTTTGCTGTTTACAAAATAAAGAACACCATTTTCTTTTTTTTTTTTTTTTCAGAAAAAAACCTCTTACCTTGGATCTGCCTTCTGTACTGGTTTCCAGGACAGTGTAACTGTACTTTTATAAGAAGGAGGAATGTGGAAGAGATCCTGTAGAGGCAAAAATCAGTTTATTCTACAGCTAAATTAATGCTGATTGCACTTCAAAATTTTAGCTTCCTGCTGAGACTCCAGAATGGGAGTTGCTTTCCAACAACTTTAAATCCTTTTCAAAGTCCCATGACAGAGGGGGAAGGCAGCTATAGCCAACTGCCTTATCTGGCTGCCCTAGCCCACACACTTTATATTAAAGAATTAAAATGAAACTTCTATTAACAGAATAGTGTCTTATACTGACCAAATGTGCTTTCTGCCCCTCCCTGTGCACATCAAGAATTGTATAATGAACTACAGTGGCTCCTGCAGGGAGACCTTTGGTAGCTTTATGAGGGTAAAAGATAACCTTCTCAATACTGTGGGCAAAGTTTTGGGTTTAGCATTGGGATGGAGGGTGAAGTGAAAGAAGAGATGAAAAGGTGGTCAGAAGAAATCAGAAGAGTTGAGGGTTTTGGAAAGAAAGATCTGCCTGCAGATCATGTCTCCTAGATTCTGGAGCAAAAGGTTCTACATAGCAGCTTGCTTTGCCTCCTCTACATCTCCTTGCCTCTCTACAAACCATTTCTTCCTTGCTACTGCAGGAATGGAAATGCCAAACAAGCTCTTCTGCTCCTGTGGGTAACCAAGTGCTAGATAAAAGGGGCAGCAATGCCCTATCTCAGCAGCAGCAAAAACTAAGCAGCTTGCATGAATGGCACATAGGTGTCTCTTCAGAAACAGTGAAGTGAAGAGCTACCCTGAGCTGGCTCACTAACTAGCTTAATTACACTTAATGCTTAATACAGCTTTGTTCACACCTATTCCTTGTTTTCGTTTTTTCTGCATAGAAAAAATTTACTCCTTTATTATGTGAGGACTTACCTTGATTAAAACATTAATGTTATTGGTTATTTTCAAGGCAACCACTTTAATCTTGTTCTGTAAAAAAAAAAAAAAAGAAACACCACTGAACACCTCTTCTAGTAGCTTTAAATTATGTCAAATGCATTTGATGAAGTTGTAACATTAAACTGACTGCTCTTCCTAGTAAACTGCTATAGGAATATCAGCAGTGACAAGTGAGTACACTTCTGAGTTTTTATTAGAACTGTTTTTAGGCTCCTTGCAGTTTTACACTAACTAGTTGCTCTGGATGTCCCAGTGTACTTCCCACTACACTTTAACCCCTGGGAATATGAACATCTCCCCTTCAAAACAAACCACAGAGCACAGTTAAGCCAAACATCTGTGGAAACAGACAGCAGCTAACAGTAGAAACTACAAGATCATCTGAACACTGCTGTTAGCAGTATTATTTAATCTATTAAATAAAATGTTAGCAGTATTACTTAACCTGTTTGCATGCTTACAACAGACTGCAGCCCATTAATATGTGCCAGTGGTTATTTCAGTAGGTTCAATTAGAAAAATCAGAATTCCCCAGCAGTACTTTACCTCCTCTGTCTTCAAGGCTTCTCCTGTTTTTCCCTGAAGTGCCAGACGGAGCTGTCGGATGTACACCTGCAGCCCACGAGCAAAATACTGTAGCCTAAAAATTCAAGAACAATCTGTTAATAAGTTTTACATGCTCCCATAAAATAAAAGCACAAACAGAAGCTGTTATCTCCTTTTTTTCCCCTCAAAATAATTTTTTAATCAATCTGATTGGTGCTCCTCTAGCACCTAAGCAATAAAAAAAAAAGTTCTGTTAGAAAGTGTGATTTATTTTTTTTTTTTAACACTTGCCACTAAATAATTACCTGATCTTAAAGTCTTTCAATTTCTCTGCATTCAGCTTGGCTGTGAGGAAGTCTGGAAGTTTACGCCCCAGCTGATGGAAGCTATACAATAAACACTCCACATAGCTGAACTGCAGCTTGGGCTCCTCATTGCCAGCATTCTCCCCATTCTCTGCCTCCTCTGGAGGAAGGGGCATATACTCCTAAAGGAAAGAAAAAACAAACACATGAGACACATCTCCCCAGGTGGAGCCTTCTTTTGCAGTGTTTGAACTGGAGGGTTTCCTTGTGTGTTTAAGGTGTCCCCCATCCTCATCCCAACAAGAGGAAAGGCTGCACCAGGTCCTGGTGCAGGTGGTTTGCCTGCACTGAAGTGATCTGTCACCCCTGCCTGAGAAAAAGTGTTCTGGCAGCAAAGCTTTCAGACACAGCAGCTATGGACTGCACCAATGCCTCTGAAACAGCTCTCAGTTTGCTCAAAACTGGCAGTGCAGATACAGCCTGTAATAAGATCAACAGGAGTCTCATCTCTGTAAAACTGAAACAGAACAAAACCCCCAGGAGCTGATTGGATTAAAAGCATTCTGCAGGTAACAGCTCTACATATCTACAAAGGCTTCGATTTCCAACATCACAGACAGAGCTATCTTGGAAACAGCCACTTTAGGAAAAGGATAACAGAAAAAATAACTCGTTTGATGAAAACTTTTCATTTTTTTTAAAGTGTTTTACATGAGTAAAAATTGAATGTCTTACCAGCAATTTATCAAACAGCTTCTTCAGATTTGATTCAAGCTTTTCCATATCCCCACAAAATGAACTCATTTCAGCAAGAAGCTTCAAAACCTACATATAAAGACAGCCATGTTTTTGTGTGCTGACTGAAAGACTTGATTTTCAGCCTAAAAGTGATGATCACATCATTATGGTTGGCACAGTAGAGGTCAGCTATTAGTTAAACCCCTCCCAAACACCAGGGAAGAACACATGGAGAACAGGTCCAGTCTGGTTTCCATGTCCTCAAGTGGAAGCATAAGTTTGTGTCTCTAATCCCATCCAACAATAGTTACCAAGCAAACAAAACTGCATCTCCCACGTTCCCAGCAGAGCTCTCCTTCAAAATGAGATTCTCAGAAATCTACCTGAAGCTTCAGCAGTGATCAGGGTAAGCAAAATTACAGGCACCAAGGCACTCCCTTAGAAGGCTAAGTTAGCACAAGCCATGCAACAGTCATTTCAGGAAATGTGTGCTTAAAAAAAAATTAACAGAAATATAAAGATGATGACACTCATCCACTTCATTCTATCACTGCCTCAGAGACTCAGCAGAAAGGACACATGCTTCAGAAGGCAATGCTCAGTCATGCATGAGCACAGCAAAAGATTTTTTATTTCCTAGCTGAGCTAGTTTTCCTTCAAGCCAAGGAAGGAAAACCACTGGAAAAAAGAAGTCTGCAACTCTTAGAACAGCTCTCTTTGCCTAAGATTCTTAATTTTTACAATTTTAAAGACATTTTAGCCTTGGCTTACCTCTAACTGGATATCAAGACCCTCCACTGGAGTAGTCAAAGAACTGAGGTTTGGCAGAACATGCTCACAGAAGTAAGTGACAAATTTTGTGGAATGAACATTTTTCTGCAAAAAACACCACAGGTTATTCAGGCTACTCTTCAAGTTTGAGGGAGTTAAATGGTTTTTCCCACATCACTCTCCCACCCTTATACATGCCTATCATGCAGCTGTATCTAAAAGCTTTAACTTTCCTCTCACAGAGACCCTTCCAGAGGCTGTCTGCAACAGGGGCTGAAAAGGTTGTTCATAGCCCAAGAATAGGCCTTGAAGTGCTGCAATTCTTTGGCACCAGACCTGAAATAATCACACGTGTCCATGTCTGAACCTCATGTGAGAAGATTGCCATAATTCACTTATGTACCATCTTAAATTCCAAAGAAAATGTTGAAGAGCTGAGAATGAACACAAAAGCTCTCTGTATGTGATGGCTTTAAGGATGTTTTTGAACATTTTAATACAGCAGAAGCTGAAGGCAGGGAAGGACTGATCTGCTGTCATTCTAACATCACCATTGAGAACCCCAGTGAGGGGAGCCATTAACTGCCCACAATATTCTGCAAAATAAATAAATACATACAGAGAAGAGAGGCACTGCCTGCCGAGTACACTGGAGAAGTCTGTCCACACAATCTGGGTCAGATGGATTGAAGGTTTGTTCCAGGTCAGCTTGTTCAGCTACCAGCTCCACCAGTTGCTGCCTCCCACTTACTGTCTGTAAGCTTTTTAATCCTGACAATATTTTCATGAAGAGAACAAATTCCTCACCCGTCACATCTTCCAGCACCTTGACAGAAAAAATCAGAACAGGGATTTCAGTGGTGGCAATCTGCAAAGCTCTAGGTAAAATCTACATGATCTGAAAAGGTAAAGCAGGCAAATACCTAGCATTTCAATTCAGCTTCTAGATATTTAAAAACAGAAGTTTAGAAGAAGACATGGAAGCATGCAGTGTAACTGTATGCAGCTCCAAATTGAAGAAACTGCCACTTACTTTGGATCAGTAGGAGACTGCATCTGTGCAATGCTCAGCTCTGCACGTGCCTGAAGTAAGCAGAGCTCCAAAGCAATGCTTGTGACAAGGGATGGTTTAATAATGCTGAAGTCTGTACGGAAATCAGACACTCACCTTCTTTGATTCAGTCAATATGAACTCCTCTACTTCCTTTGTCATCACCTCCTCAGGCAGGGTTTTCAGTTTTGTAGAGAGGAACTTGATGGCTCTCTCTCTCACAATGTCCTCTCCCTGAAGAATTTGACTGAACAAGCCTCCCAGAGTCCCTGAGTGGAGGACAAATCAAGAGATGCAAACTGCTTTAGAAGAGCTGAAGCTTCTATGCAGAAGAAAGATGTTTCCTCCTGGAAGACTCCACAACACATTTAAAAATAACTGCTATAGTGACTTAAGAACCCCCACAATCCACATCTTTCACTGGTCTGTGTTATTCAGATCCTCAGCTCTTGAGAAGTTCAGTATTGTTTGTAGAACTAAGCAATGAGTGTCTCTCTGACTTTTGCACTGTACTATGAAATACAAAATTAAATTCTGTTCTCATCCTGCTAGAGTCTGGGAAACATTAATCAAAGACATTTACAGGAAAATATGTCCTTTACCTTTAGCATCCATCTTGAATATACTGAGCAAAGCATTGTTCACCAAGTTGAATTCTGCAGAATCATCTGAAAAGAAAAAAAACCACAAAAAACCCTGATATGCATATCCTTGACATGCAAGCAAAGGAGCAGAAAAACAAAGATAGATTCCTGGTATCATATAGTAAGTATTCTATCTCCAGCATTTCATTATAAAAAACCATAACTGGTACTTTCAATGACTACTAGACTGAGGAATCAGAAAGCCACAACTATGAAAGCTGGAAGCAAAACTAAAAATCTATTTGCCACTTCAGCCTCCCTGCCAAAACTTTAACACTACAAATTTGATAGGACTGAAAAACTGAAGGGAAGTTTTCAATCAGTACATTTAGTAATTTTAAGGAACAGCTGAATAAACAAGCTGACCTCCACTAAATTAAGATAAAATAAAGGGTGATTTCTTTTTCAACCCTTTAAAAAGTAATCTACAATATTTCTAGGTAGGAAAACCCATTTCCATTCTAAAACTAAAAATGGAGAAATGCAGCAGTCTCAAAAAAGTCACTTCTGAGAAGCCTAGAGACATAAATCATGCATTTTTAATACAAATTTGAACTTCTAATATTTAGCACTCTACAACTTAGTGAGATTAAATATATATTATGTTTAATCCAAATACTGTTTCAATTCTGAATTAAAATCTTGTACCAAAATGGATTACATGGAAGAAAATGCCTTCATAATTTTTAAAGTTCCTGAGTACCTGGACTAGGAATCCAATAACTCTCAGAAGGCACTTTGCTGCAGTCCATCACTGGAGGGGTTTTTGCTTTGGTGTGGGGTTTTTTTCCCCCTTTTTCTACAGAAGGTTTCAGAGAACTTGAATTAAAAAACAACTGTTTTATTTGAAATAAAGATTTTCAGTTTATTTTAAGAGAATCTTCACCCTTTCAGCAGAAGTAGCAACACAAAGAGTAGCAAATATATAGGGAGGAAAGCAGAATATGAATGGCACTGGGACAGACTGCTTTGTAACGAATGAAGAATCAACAGAAGACATTTTACAGAACAAAACTGTAGACATTTTTAGGAGTGCAGAAGGAGGTTTGTCTCCTACCTGACTGTAGAAGCTGGGTAAGTATATCTGCTACCCGGGGCAGATTATCTCCAGTGGCAAACTGAGGCAACTCCTTGATTGCTTGTCGCCGGATCTGTAACAGTGTCAGGACAGTGGATGTTAAAGGTTAACAAATAGAAGCAATTGCTAAAAAAAAAACCTGTGGCAAACCATACACAAACCTTTGGCAGAAAAATCAGCTACATTTGACAAAATGTCTACATGTTCCTTTAATGGAAGTACCATGTTTAAAAAGCACTGTTCAAGTTTTAGGTTTTAATGGCAATCCAGACTTTGTCTTTGCTCTGAAACCATTCTGGTTTTAGTAAGAGTCTGACAGGTGTGCAGGTGGCAGATATATCCTCCAGGTTTTGTTCCCAGCCTTGACAAGACAGCCTTCAATCATCTGCCCAAATCACTCAAGCTCTGATACCCAAAGATGCTCCAAAGGTACATCTTGCAACAACACAGAAGCACAATGAAGCACCTTCTGACAGA
Organism: Florisuga fusca; assembly: GCA_038090715.1. Taxonomy (NCBI): domain Eukaryota; kingdom Metazoa; phylum Chordata; class Aves; order Apodiformes; family Trochilidae; genus Florisuga; species Florisuga fusca. Next base: position 2,044,258 of record JAAWXA010000028.1, read on the forward strand.
GTAAGAGTCAGAACCACATCCCCACAGCTCTCAGGTGAAAAAAAAACTTCCTTGCCCCCCAGCAGGATTTGTTAGAATAAACTACTGCAAAGTGTTTTTTAAAAGGAAAAAATGTAACAGATAACACAAATAAATTGCATCTCAGTTTTCTTTTACAGAGCTATTTGCTCAATGATGAGAGTGAAATAGACAAATGGAAACAGATATATCTTCCCACAGCCTCACACAACAGATTCTTCTGTTGTTGGGACACAAATAAGTTTTCCAAGACCAAACCTCCCCTCCTGAAGGACACAGACTATTAAAAAAAAATAAAAAAGAGAGAGAGAAAAAAAGAAAAAAATATAAATTCAAGGCATCAGCTTGCTGCTGGGTTCTTATTCTTACAGAAACATCTTCATCCTCACAGAGGTCCAACTGGGCATTGATAGCTGAGTCAGCTAGCTCAGGAAAATGCTTGAAGAACTTAGGGATAAACTGGGCTGCAAGCCTCTTCTCCTTGGCACCTCCTTTGACACCATCCAAGATAGCCTGGTATGCATCCTTGTGCTGAAAGAGGAAGAACGAACACATCAACAAAAATCTTGGGGGCATTCACAAGACAAGGGAAGGATTTTGTCTCTCCCTTCACTTCAGCTGCATGACTGAACTAAATTTATTTCTTTGTATGAAGGCTGTATAGTATCTTAGTGCCAACTAATTAAAATTTGCCACAAATGGCTGTTTTTTACTGTTATTCTGGTTGGTTTGTCTGTCTGTGCAAGTGCTGCAGACTCAGACTGCCAGCCCTAAGGCTAACAGGTCCTGCACCCCACAGAGTCCTTAGGGATCTGTTCCCAGAGACTAGATGGAAACCAAACCAACCCTCCAGTGGCAACACAGGAATAAGTACAGGAATAAATGCAGGAATAAATGCAGGAATAAATACAGGAATATTCAAGCAACAGAACAGAATATTCTCAAGCTGCTCCAAGGACAATCCCAGAGGGGTTTTTGATTTTGTGTCTGTGACTTGAGAATAAATGGAAGTCTTTGTTGTGCTTGGCTATGTATTTGCAAAAGAGAAGTCAGCATTATCAGGATGCTAGCCAAAATCAGGACCTTCTATCATTAATCTTCCTCCTGCTTGTGCACAGAATGCTTTAGACAACTTCCCCTGCTCTGGATAGCAGGGGACTCTCTGCTGTATTTCCATTTCCCACAGCCACACACATCATCACCCCTACCTGAGGACAAGCCCACCCCCAGCAACAGCTGCTGACAGAGCAGGATGCTGCAGTAATTCCCTCTCAAGCAAGCTGTGTTTTAACATCCAGCACCACTGCTCCTTCACCCATCCCTACACCCTGTGGGTAAGCCTCTCTGTTGCCAGGTTCTGACCCAAACTCAGGACACTGATCTGGAAGAAAAATAAGCAAAGGAAAAAGCAGTTGGCTTTTCAGCTGCCCCACATCCCCCCCAGCACAGGCAGGAAGGAACCAGCACAACCAACAGTGAAACACTCAGTGTTCCAGTCACAGGTGCTCAGGCTGCACATTAAGAGCAACTTTTTTTTTATTTTTTTGTGCAACAAATTACTTAAAACCGAATCCATAATGCAAAAGCTTTCCTGCTGCAATGGAGGAGCAGCCTGTGTGCCAGGGGTTTGTACTGCTTCACACCAACTCTGCTGCCACTGAGGCAAGGTGCACTTCAGGCAGGAGTTTTGTTTTTTTTTTTTACCCTGGCAGCACTGAATGCTCAAGAAGAGAGCAGCCAACAGCAGAAGCAGCACCATCTTCAGTTTTGTACATTTCCTCTCCATCTGCACCTAAGCTGGAGACAGTTTTAATGTGTCAACTGACCAATCATCCCTTAATTTCTCTGGATTGGTTCTTGAAGTCATACCTTACAATGTCCTGTGACAATTCTCACCATCTGTAACAGGGAAGTCTGCCTTCCTCTTTATTTTAAACCTGCTTCCCCATATTTATTTTTTTTTAATTCTCACCTTCATGCCTTCATCCCACTCATCATACCTGAGCACTGCCTCAACTGGAACACTCTTTGACAAGCTGAATACTTCTAAACTGATCTTCTTTATCTCATGCTTCTGCTTATTCCCCTTCTTTCCCCCCCACCACCTCATATTCAGCTGTTTTTTTTGGGAGAGGGTGGCTATGAGATTTTGTAGGGAGAGATCAGGTGCAGGAGGTTGTTAGGGGATTAAAAAGTAACCCGTGGGATAAAAACTGTTGAATCAGGAGCAATTAGTCACAGATTCTCCGAAGGCAAACACTGGAGACATCACATAAGATGATGAGATGACAAGGTCAAAGGAGGTAACTCCATCCCACAGGTCAATGGAGTCAGGCAGCACCTTTCCACTGGAAGTCTGTGCCAGAAATCAGGGAATGGGTTGGGTGGGAAGGGAGCTCAAAGCTCCCCCAGCCCCAACCCCCTGCATGGCCAGGGACACCTCCCACCAGCCCAGGTTGCTCAGAGCCTTTTTAATGTAAGTAAAAAACCAAACAAAGCACAAAACAACCAGGAAAGTTCACTGGATAACAGCCTAGCATGACACCCTGATCACACAGCCACAGGCTCTGGAAGCCCACAAGCTGTAAAAAGACAAATGTGGGAGAGCACACCAGAAATCATCATTCCCTGCTCCCCCTTGGAGGCTCCTGCACATCTCCTGCCACCAGCTGCATTTCTGTACCAGGCTGGAGTTTTTGCAGCCTCAGATGGCCACTCCTGCCAGAGCTGCCCACACCAGCCAAGCTGATGAGGGACTGGGGTTTGGTAAAGCAGCAACACATCTCTTTTATTCTGCAGCTCTCCCCATGGTTCCCAACGTTTTAGCTGCCTGGTCTGGTTGGTCCAAGATGATGTTTTTGCTGTGACTGTCTGCAGTGATGCTTTCTCTCACTAGGGCCTAATTATACAAGCAAAAGTGACAGAACTTGAATTAGAAAGAAAACATTTATTTAAACCCCCCCCACATTTTAACAACCAGCATGTTATTTGCTCTCTTACAGAACTTCCCTAATGACCTGGCCCAGGAGTACCCAGTTTCAAACTCACTGCCAGGTAGCTATGCCCAAAGGTACTTTTCTACTTCTGTGCATTATAACTTGAAAATAACAAAAGTATCTTGGAACTAGATGATCTTAAAGGTCCCTCCCAACCCTGAAAATTCTACTGTTCTAATTAGATGATCTTCTGATTGTCAGAGTAGCCAGTCAGTAACATGAGAGCCTAATGCCATGTAAATCCTGGCTTCAGCTGGCCATAATAATTTGTACTGGGAACATACTAAACCATCCTCTTTTAATAATTCAGCTACAGCACAAACAGATGGCACATCCTGCCAGGATTTTACAAGTAAAAACCTCTTTCAACCTCCCATTCTTGCCTAAAGGAAACAAACCAACCACCACCAACACAAGGCTACAGGCAGCTCTCAAGCCCTAACAGACTTCACCTTCCTCCAACAACCTTTCCAGCACAGAGGCTCCGGGAAATGTGGGAGTGCTGTATCAGACCCGCATGACTCCCGGGCTCTTCCTTAAGGCCTGGCCAAACTCCCAGCCCCCACGCAAAACGCCACCTGACTCTACCTAACAGGGATTTAATATCCACGACGCCGCATTTACAAGGAGATTTGCAGACAGACCGAGAGAAGGAAGAGGATGGAAAAGCGACCGAAGCTCCGACCGTCTCTGCAGAGCTGTACCCAACCACCCACCCCCTGCGCCCCGTTTAGCCAGGGGATCTAGACCTGGGGGGCCAGCCGGGTGTCCTGTGAGGCGAGCATCCCGTTCCGCTCTCCCCCCGGCCGCCCCGCAC
>JAAWXA010000028.1:2048108-2077847 GCA_038090715.1 Florisuga fusca
CCTTTCCCGCCGCCGTCAGCACCACCGATGCACGGTCCTAGAGCGGCCGCGGAGCGGTGTCGCAGCAGCGCCCCCATGCGGCTGGCGGTGCTGAGGCGGGAAGGAGCGCTGAGGCCTCAGCCCTGTGCGGGACACCGGGGGGTGCGGGACGGATCAGAGAGCCCCCCGGAGCCTGGGCTCCTGCTGCTGAGAACACGACACCTGGGGGGAAAATGTTTCCCAATCAGGCGTTTTCCAGCCCGCAGCTTCGAGCCGTGGCAGCCAGGGGCTTGTCCTGGGGTCAGGGGAGTGAGGCTGAAGAGATGGGCTGGGCTGGAAGGGACCTCTGGAGATGTTCCAGTCAGCAGGAACACCCCCAGGGGGCTCAGAGCCTCCCCAAGCCTCACCTTGAACACCTCCAGGGATGAGGCCGCAGCTACCTCCCTGGGCAGCCTCTGGAATTTTTAGCATCATGGAATCCTGGAATGGTTTGGGTGGGAAGGGAGCTCAAAGCTCCCCCAGCCCCAACCCCCTGCATGGGCAGGGACACCTCCCACCAGCCCAGGTTGCTCCAAGCCCATCCAACCTGACCTGAGACACTGCCAGGGATGGGGCAGCCACAGCTTCCCTGGGAAACCTGGCACAGGGGCTCAGCACAGAATCTTTAGCTTGGAAGAGACCTCCAAGCTCATCCAGCCCAACCTTGGACCAACTTGGACCACAGTCAACTACTAACCCATGTCCTTAAGGACCAGGTCCAAATGCCTTTGAAATGCCTCCAGGGATGGGGACTCCACCCCCCTCACCCCAAAGAATTTCTTCCTCCTCTCCAACCTCAATCTCCCCTCTCTCTCCCACTTGGAAACCATTTCCCCTTGTCCTCTCCCTACCCCCCCGTGTCCAAAGCCCTCCCCCAGCTTTCTTGTAGCCCCTTCAGATATTGGGAGGTTGCTCTGAGCTCACCTGGGAGCCTCCTCTTCTCCAGGCTGAACAACCCCAATCCCTCAGCCTGGATTCCCAGAGGTGATGTCAAGCAACGAGAAAACGAGTGAGGGGAAAAAAGCCAAAAAAGCCAACACGTGGGAAATCAAGAGGCAGAACAAACCTCAGGATATTTTCTTCATGTGGCTCTGAATGTGCCTTTTCATTTTGTGTGTTTTCTGCTAGGAGGATGATGATGAGCACAGCTGATTGTGTCATTGTCAGAGCAAGTAAAAAAGGTGTCACTGCAAGGCCTGACACATTACAACACAACATATATAAATGTGATTAAAATAACACAACGAAATACCAAAAAATAACACCAGCTGAGTTCAGCTCCCATTCCCTCTTACCTCAAGCACTCGTTTTGCTCCAGTAAGGTGCACCCAAAAGGCACAGAACCCACCTCACACCCCATTTCATTCCTTCCTCCTCTCTCTGCAGCCCTCATGCATGCAGGAATGTTTAAATGCTACAGGTTTATCCCATTATCAAAGTTTGCTGCAGGATGTCATCCCAGTTTAACAGATGCTGTTGAGGAAACGAGCAAGAAAAGGAGATAATGAGCCCCCCCAACTCTGTAAACATTTTGGGGGTGTGTGTGAGCTAAAAAGCAATTACACGAGAGATCCACCTTCCCTCTTCCCTGGGGAGCTGTAGGAGCCCTGCCACGGGTGGAGCTGATCAGGAAGAGGTTTCAGATCTGCACTCAGTTGTGGTGCTGCTGGGAGGTGCTGCAGGGCAAGAGACTGACAACTCTTTAACATCCACCAGGCCCCACAGACCCCGCAGACCCCACAGACCCTGCAGACCCCACAGCCCAGGCTCCTGGTGACCCTACAGACCCCACAGCCCAGGCTCCTGGTGACCCCACAGCACAAACCCCGGAGACACCCCAAACCCTGCAGACCCCGCATCCCCGCACCCCGGGGTCCTGCAGGGAGCGCTGTGGCCCCGCAGCTGCACCGCCCCGTCCCGCACCTCCCCGCACCGCTCCGCTCCGCCCCGTTCCTGGCGGTGCCGCGATGGCGGAGCGGGGCAGGACCGAGCCGGTGTCACACGGGATCCCAGCGGTACCGGGGGCCACTGCTGCTCTGCGACATCGGTACCGCCAGACGAGCCGAGGGGCGGCTCGAAAATCAGACGGAAAATGAGATTAAAAAAAGTGAAGTGGCACTTCCTGCCCCTTCCCCTTTTTTTTTTTTTTTTTTTTTTTTTTTTTTTTTTTTTTTTTTTGTATGTGTGTGTGTGCGTGTTTCGGTTTTTTTTGTTTTTTTGTTTTGTTTTGTTGTTTTGTGGGTTTTTTTGTTTTGCTTATTGTTTTGGTCTGGTTTTTGTTTTGTGACCCTTCAGGCCACGTCCCAGGCAGCTCTCCCTTTGGAGGAGGAGCTGTGCACTGCTGTCTCCCTGTACCCACGGGTTATTCCCACCTGTTCTCACAAGCATTGCACAAAACTCAGTGTTTTGAACAGCAGCAGTTTTGCTCCATGGCCTTTCCACTTGCTGCGGGGCAGCAACATTTCCCCTTTTGATGCTGAGATGCTTCCAAATGTTACCCTGGAGCTCCACAGAATTCCATCCTAGCACAGGTGGTATCAAGTGAAAGATTTAATCCCACATAGAGGGTGAGTGGTCTCTCCAGAATTACAAGGAGGATACCAACAACATCACAGGGATGGGAACAAACCAGCAGTTCTGTTGAACAGGAGTTTGAGAGTCCCTGGCATTATCAGGACTGCTTCTAGACCATCTGCATTCATAATTAGTGACTCTGCCATTGTGCTCATCCAGGCATCACACCCCCAGGCAGTGGTGCCCATTTCTACTAACAGCTTCTGACACCTTTTGTAGAAGAAAGAGAGAACAGACTCCCAGCATCTCTCTCTCTTTTTTTTATTGTATTTATTTTTTTTTATACTCCCTTCCATGTGTACACAAAGCCCTCAGCAAGCTCTGAACATCAGCCAACCTTGTAACATCTGCTGATGCTACCTTTTCCATGCCACTGCCCACCTCCAGCACAAAGGTCCCATCTGCCTGCACCCTGCTCAGCTGAGGCAAACAGGGGTAGCTGGAGGCAAACAGGGATAACTGGAGGCAAAGAGGAATAGCTGGAGGCAAACAGGGATAGCTGGAAGCAAACAGGGATAGCTGGAGGCAAACAGGGATAGCTGGAGGCAAACAGGAATAGCTGGAGGCAAACAGGGATAACTGGAGGCAAACAGGGATAGCTGGAGGCAAACAGGGATAGCTGGAGGCAAACAGGGATAGCTGGAGGCAAACAGGGATAACTGGAGGCAAACAGGGATAGCTGGAGGCAAACAGGGATAGCTGGAAGCAAACAGGGATAGCTGGAGGCTAACAGGGATAGATGGAAGCAAACAGGGATGGCTTCTTGCTGTCAGGAACTCTGGACCTGGGGCAGGCAGCAGTGACATTGAGCTGAACCTTACAGAGACATCCAAAAATCCAGCCAGTCTCACCCAGACACTCGGTAGATGCTGGTGGTTGTACCTGGCTGCCCAGGGAGGTGGTGGAGTCTCCTTCTCTGGAGACATCCAGAACCCACCTGGATGTGTTCTGTGGGACTGCTGGAGGTGACCCTGCTCTGGCAGGGGGGTTGGACCCCATGAGCTTTCCAGCTCCCTTCCACTTCCAGTGATTGTGTGCATTTCCCCACCTCTTGCTTGATAAATTCAGGCAGTATTTCAGCCGGGGATGCTGACCCAGCTTCCCTGCAGAGCAGCCTGACATCCTCTGCCTTCCAGGGCTCCTGAGGCTGCTGCTGCTGAGGCAGCTGTTGCCACCGCTTCCAAAACCATGTGAGAGCTGCTCCCCAGCACCCTGGCAGATTGGCAGTGCTAAAGCCATATGGCAGCAAGCTGTGAAAACTTCTCCACAGCTTCTGTGTATTTGCAGTGGCATTTGCAATGGCACGGGGCACTGTTTTCATCTGTGCTGGCTGGTAAGACTGAAAATGACACTGGCTGTGCAGGAGGAGCTAGACAGTGACAAAAAAAGAGAAGGATTATAAAGACCTGAGGTGTTTGTTTGTTTGTTTGTTGGTTGGTTTTCCAGTTGGCTTTGTCAAATGTTCTCCAGAGGTATCACAGAATCACAGAAAGTGAGGGGTTGGAAGGGAGCTGGAAAGCTCATGGGGTGCAACCCCCCTGCCAGAGCAGGGTCACCTCCAGCAGTCCCACAGAACACATCCAGGGGGGTTCTGGATGTCTCCAGAGAAGGAGACTCCACCACCTCCCTGGGCAGCCTGGGCCAGGGCTCCCTCACCCTCACACGGAAAAAATTCTTCCTAATATTCATATGGAATCACCCATGCTCCAGTTTATAACCACTGCCCCTTGTCCTGTCACTGGACATGACTGAGCAGATCCTGGCTCCATCCTCCTGGCTCTCTCCTCTCCATATTTCTCAACATTGCTGAGCTCACCCCTCAGTCTCCTCTTCTCCAAGCTGCAGAGCCCCAGCTCCCTCAGCCTTTCCTCACCAGGAGATGTTCCACTCCTCCAGCATCTTGGTCACTGTGCTGGACTCTCTCCAGCAGTTCCCTGTCCTTCTGGGACTGAGGGGCCCAGAACTGGACACAATATTCCAGATGTGGCCTCAGCATTGGGCTTCCTGGCCACCAGGACACGTTGTTGGCTCATGCTCATCCTTCCATCCACCAGCACCCCCAGGGCCCTTTCCCCTGGGCTGCTCTCCCACAGCTCAGTCCCCACCCTGTCCTGCTCCCTGGGGTTGTTCTTTCCCAGATGTCAGACTCTACACTTGTCCGTGGTGTCATTCATTCCCTTTCTCCCTGCCCAACTCTCCAGCCTGTCCAGGTCCCTCTGGATGGCAGCACAGCCCCCTGGGCTGTCAGAACCTCCTCCCAGCTTGGTGTCAGCAGCAAACTTGCTGACAGAGCACTCCATTCCCTCATCCAGGCCACCAATAAATATATTGAATGGTACTGGTCCCAGTACTGACCCTTGAGGGACTCCACTAGAAACAGACTTCCAACTGGACTCCATCCCATTAACTGTTCCCAGTTCCTGTACCCAGGAAAGCTCCCATTTCTCTGCAGACTGAGTGTCCTAGCCAAGCTGGATTTTTTTGAACCCTGAAAAAAATTAGCCAACTACTTTGACTTGTGCTCGTAGGCTGTAAATTGTCTGTCACAGATGCACTTAATTTTTCCTGTTACTAAGGGATCCCTAGGGGGATCTTTCAAAATTATTTTCCCCCATCTTTAGAATTATGCAAAGTGAAGTTTTAAAATTTTTCTGAGTTTCAGGCCCATGTTTAAAGCCTCTTTGCATGTGTAAATAAAACATATGTAGTGGTATGCTTGAGTTGCTCATCTATACTTTTTCTCTAGTTTCCAAATGTGGTTTTAATAGAAATATTTTTTCTGAGAGAAATGCTTATTTTCTAATAACTAAATAAATGCAGAGGGAAGCAGTTTAACTGCTTGGGAAAATTTCTGCTGTCATGCTACTGCGTTTGTGGTAGGATTGAAAGGTTCCAGGTGTCAGCCTTTCTGCTAAAAGGATGTGTTCACTTTTGTTTGCCTATGAGTAACAAATCTGTCTTTAAAAAAAATCCAGTTTTGTGCAGTTTAACTCTCATACACTGTAGGTTTGGTTGTTCCCTGGAGTCTGCCAAATGGAGCTGGGTGCTTCAAAAATTATTCCATAAGTTCTTCCAAACTGGATTTTTTTTTTTTTTGTACAGTGAAATTCTATTTCATGTTTTGGTGTGTTTTTTCTTTTTTTTTTTTTCTCTTTGCTCTAGCACATAAGGCACCAATGTCCAGCAGCCTTGCCCCTGCAGGCACCAGACCAGCATGGATGAGGAAAGAAGAACAGCATACTCAAAAGCAGTTTGTCTTTGAAAAGCCATCAGAGGTAAAAGTTACACTGTAACCAGCAGAATCTCATTTTTAGTTTAAATTATAAATATTTTCAGACTTTGAGGTTATATTTTCATGCTTGAAAACAAACTAAAAACTCAGCTAAGCTGAACGTTGGTGTTTTACTGAGCAGTTTGCAACTATATTGCATGTGTGGCAGTCTCTCTTTTTAGCTTCAGACCTGGAGTACTCATTACATACCTGTTCATTATAACTCTTTCCAGAAAGCCAAAATAACATGATTTCCTGAACATTCAGAATGATTTCACCTTTCTTTTTTCCCTTAGCTGGGATATGTGTCTTAGTTAAAGGGGAAGAGCATGGGATCTATTTGATGGACTTTGCTTTATGTACTTGTCAGCAAATGAAGGGTATTGTGCTCTCTCCAGTGGGAAGGCAGTTCTTTTCTCAGGGGGAAAAAAAGTCTTGGAACACTCCTTTCTAAGCTAGAAGTGTTTGAAAGCCTCTATTCTTGCCTTGGACTGATTGGAGATAGTCTAGGAAGATTCTCTTATCTCTGTGGTAGAGCCCTGGGGCCTGGCNCACATCCAGGGGGGTTCTGGATGTCTCCAGAGAAGGAGACTCCACCACCTCCCTGGGCAGCCTGGGCCAGGGCTCCCTCACCCTCACACGGAAAAAATTCTTCCTAATATTCATATGGAATCACCCATGCTCCAGTTTATAACCACTGCCCCTTGTCCTGTCACTGGACATGACTGAGCAGATCCTGGCTCCATCCTCCTGGCTCTCTCCTCTCCATATTTCTCAACATTGCTGAGCTCACCCCTCAGTCTCCTCTTCTCCAAGCTGCAGAGCCCCAGCTCCCTCAGCCTTTCCTCACCAGGAGATGTTCCACTCCTCCAGCATCTTGGTCACTGTGCTGGACTCTCTCCAGCAGTTCCCTGTCCTTCTGGGACTGAGGGGCCCAGAACTGGACACAATTTCCACATTCCCCTCACCATTGGTCTTTCTTGTCAGGAATTCTCACTCCCCTGGCTCTAGTCTCAGGAAGCAGCAGCTGGGCCATCTCTTGCCACCAGCACCCCCAGGGCCCTTTCCCCTGGGCTGCTCTCCCACAGCTCAGTCCCCACCCTGTCCTGCTCCCTGGGGTTGTTCTTTCCCAGAAGTCCAGGTACTTCAGAAAAATCCCAGCAGTGGGGGTGGAATACCAGGAATACCTGGATTATATGTTCCAAGTAGCATTTAGCAATTAGAGATCCCTGCTGCCTGGAGGGAACAGTGAGAGCTGTAGCAGGCTGTGTAATCATGGTGCCTGCAGCACTCACTGTGCCCCAAATTAAAGTCTGAAATAGGATCTCGGAGTGGATGATTCCTTTCTGCTCAGAAGCTGATGAGGTTTGAACTGAACGGGATGCCTCTAACACTCTGAGCCACTCTCATGGGAAAAATAATCCTAAGTAGATTCAGGAAAAAGTTTAATAGTCATCTCTGTCTCCAATTACCCTAGAAAAGGAGGAAAATACTTTTTCCCTTCTCCCATTTCTTGAACTGGAGATATCAGACTGCCAAAGAGGTTTTTTTTCTGGCAGAGCTTTAAGGCTTTTGTTGTCATGGGGACACCAATTAACAGGATAGTTGTTATATTCTTAACCTAGCTGTGCCAGCTCAACTTTTGCATGTAGACTGTGTCTGACAGTAATCTGGAAACAATTAGAAATGGGAGCTAGGCTTTCTCCTTAATAGATTGTCTTCTGAAGGCTGCACTGTACTCCTGAATGGTTTTCTCCTTCAAACCCCACTGTATTAAGTAAATGAATTTGCAGGCATGTATGACCTACATACAGACTGGAAGATGCAGCAAACCACACAGTTTTTGTCCATACACAAAGCTGTAAGCAATCTGAACTTTACTGGGGGGGAGTTAGGATTGCTGAAGGGCTGGTAAAAACCATGGGGAGGAAGAGGTATTGGGGCATTTTCCTAGCTGTTCTGCACTGGGGCTCTGCAGCTGTCTCCTCTACCTCAAGAAGCTGCTCCTTGGAGCACATGAATATTCTGTGCTGAGTAGAAACCCTTGCCAGCTGCCAGCAAAATGTTGACAGTGCCCTTTGCTGGCTCCCCCAGGGAGTTCACGCAAATCACTTTGAAATACAACAAGCCACAGGATCCCTCAGTGCTCCTACACCAGGCCAAATTAGAAAAAGGCTCCACGTTGAAAACATAATTTTCAATTAGTGTCTATTCACTGGGAATGGGAAGGGGGTGGGGGAGAGCTGGCATGTGAGATAAGTTGGGTTTGTTAACATGCTCTGGAAATGCTTGCTGGCTAGCATGCCTTTTTTTTCCCTTGCAAATGCTCACCTTGTTGTAATTTGCTGACATTTCCCCAGCTGCAAGGTGCTCTGCTCTTGTTCTGTGGGTGGAAATGAACTCTACCCAGCAGGAGGTAGACTGGAGACAGCCCTCATCAGCCTGCATTGATCTGTCAGCTACAGAGCTGAGCATCACTGCCAGGCCTGCAAGGTGGGGAAGAAACAAATCATCTCCCTCCTCTGAGCATCCCTGTTAGTACCCATCACTCAGCAGAGGGGCTGATGGCTGAATGGCCAGAGATCAAAATGACATCTCATTCCTTCCAGAGCAGCAGGCTGGGGCTGTGGCAGGAGTGAGGACGTGGGAGCTGGTTTTCCCGTGGACAGACAATGCTAAGCTGCAGGAAAGGCTCTGGGGATCCTTCACCACACTGCTGCTCCTTGTCAGTGTGCCTCTCCCCAGGCTGCAAGAGTCAGTTAGTCGCAAGTTAGCAGGTTAGTTGCTGGTAGAGCTGCGAGTAGGAGGAGGAGAGGCAGGAAGCACATGGATCAGCATCCCTTCTGTCACCCTGTCTGCTTTCATCCCCCTGCTCTCCAACAGGCGGCAGCACTGAGCTTTTCCCCAGTTTTATGAATTAAGGTGACTGTACCTGGTCCTTCCCCAGTTTTATGAATAAAGGGGACTGTACCTGGTCCTTTCCTCCAGGAGTTGGTTTGTGTACTTGCATTACTCTGTCTTGGATCTCCCTCAGAAGCCCTCCTTGCCTTCTCTGATTTCCTCTTTCCCTTCTCACCTTGTTTTCTTTCTTGTCAGGAATTCTCACTCCCCTGGCTCTAGTCTCAGGAAGCAGCAGCTGGGCCATCTCTTGCCACCAGCACCCCCAGGGCCCTTTCCCCTGGGCTGCTCTCCCACAGCTCAGTCCCCACCCTGTCCTGCTCCCTGGGGTTGTTCTTTCCCAGATGTCAGACTCTACACTTGTCCGTGGTGTCATTCATTCCCTTTCTCCCTGCCCAACTCTCCAGCCTGTCCAGGTCCCTCTGGATGCAGCACAGCCTCCTGGGCTGTCAGAACCTCCTCCCAGCTTGGTGTCAGCAGCAAACTTGCTGACAGAGCACTCCATTCCCTCATCCAGGCCACCAATAAATATATTGAATGGTACTGGTCCCAGTACTGACCCTTGAGGGACTCCACTAGAAACAGACTTCCAACTGGACTCCATCCCATTAACTGTTCCCAGTTCCTGTACCCAGGAAAGCTCCCATTTCTCTGCAGACTGAGTGTCCTAGCCAAGCTGGATTTTTTTGAACCCTGAAAAAAATTAGCCAACTACTTTGACTTGTGCTCATAGGCTGTAAATTGTCTGTCACAGATGCACTTAATTTTTCCTGTTACTAAGGGATCCCTAGGGGGATCTTTCAAAATTATTTTCCCCCATCTTTAGAATTATGCAAAGTGAAGTTTTAAAATTTTTCTGAGTTTCAGGCCCATGTTTAAACCTCTTTGCATGTGTAAATAAAACATATGTAGTGGTATGCTTGAGTTGCTCATCTATACTTTTTCTCTAGTTTCCAAATGTGGTTTTAATAGAAATATTTTTTCTGAGAGAAATGCTTATTTTCTAATAACTAAATAAATGCAGAGGGAAGCAGTTTAACTGCTTGGGAAAATTTCTGCTGTCATGCTACTGCGTTTGTGGTAGGATTGAAAGGTTCCAGGTGTCAGCCTTTCTGCTAAAAGGATGTGTTCACTTTTGTTTGCCTATGAGTAACAAATCTGTCTTTAAAAAAAATCCAGTTTTGTGCAGTTTTAACTCTCATACACTGTAGGTTTGGTTGTTCCCTGGAGTCTGCCAAATGGAGCTGGGTGCTTCAAAAATTATTCCATAAGTTCTTCCAAACTGGATTTTTTTTTTTTTGTACAGTGAAATTCTATTTCATGTTTTGGTGTGTTTTTTCTTTTTTTTTTTTTCTCTTTGCTCTAGCACATAAGGCACCAATGTCCAGCAGCCTTGCCCCTGCAGGCACCAGACCAGCATGGATGAGGAAAGAAGAACAGCATACTCAAAAGCAGTTTGTCTTTGAAAAGCCATCAGAGGTAAAAGTTACACTGTAACCAGCAGAATCTCATTTTTAGTTTAAATTATAAATATTTTCAGACTTTGAGGTTATATTTTCATGCTTGAAAACAAACTAAAAACTCAGCTAAGCTGAACGTTGGTGTTTTACTGAGCAGTTTGCAACTATATTGCATGTGTGGCAGTCTCTCTTTTTAGCTTCAGACCTGGAGTACTCATTACATACCTGTTCATTATAACTCTTTCCAGAAAGCCAAAATAACATGATTTCCTGAACATTCAGAATGATTTCACCTTTCTTTTTTCCCTTAGCTGGGATATGTGTCTTAGTTAAAGGGGAAGAGCATGGGATCTATTTGATGGACTTTGCTTTATGTACTTGTCAGCAAATGAAGGGTATTGTGCTCTCTCCAGTGGGAAGGCAGTTCTTTTCTCAGGGGGAAAAAAAGTCTTGGAACACTCCTTTCTAAGCTAGAAGTGTTTGAAAGCCTCTATTCTTGCCTTGGACTGATTGGAGATAGTCTAGGAAGATTCTCTTATCTCTGTGGTAGAGCCCTGGGGCCTGGCATTTGTTCATCCCCCCTTCTAGATTTTTCCATCCAAATGTAAAGATAAGAACCCTTCTGTTTGCAGATAAATAGCAGGTATTGTAAAAATCCAAACAATTCAGAAATTCCTGTCCTTTAGGGAGCAGTTGCTGTTAAAAACTGCCAGCATTTGAGGGTTTGGGGGCTTGGAGAGTGTGTGTGTTGGTTGTGACTGCTTACCAGCTGTCCAGAGGTATGTTTTGTGGTTTTCTTACTGCCATGGAGTCACTGCACATTGCAAGTAGTTCTGTTTGAGCAGAGCATGGCAGGTACTGAAATGCCTCATCCTGACCATGAATTGTCCTCTTGTGACCTTGCAGGTGGATCGCAGAGTTCCTGAGACAGAGACAATAGAGTGAGTAAACTGCTGGCTTAACTGTTCTGTGTGTGGTTTTTCTGTCTTCTTGGTTATTGGGAAACAAAGAGTTCCTTTTTACCACTAACAGCTGCCAGACCCTTGTGAGAAATTTCAGTACAAATTTCAGTGTGGCCTTATGGCCCCTCTGTACCAGTCCCTGCCCATGCAGGGGAGTGGGGACTTAGAGGATCTTTAAGGTCCCTTCCAACCAAACCATCCTGTGATTCTATACTGAACTGAATTCAGTTCCATACTGAACTGAATATCTAATCAGGAGAGTCCCAGCCTGTGGTATCCAATTTTGTAGCTTTGGTGTAGCTGTATAAGCCAGGAAGGAGGAACAGTTGGACATTCTGGATCAACAAATATGTTCCCTTTGGTTAGCAGTACACATTTTCCTAGAACAGGCCCTGAGTAAACCATGTTGGAAATTACCTGTTGTTATCTTGGAATATAACTGGGGTGGCAACTCAAGCAGCTTTTCCTTTAAAGGTCTGGGAAAGTAGCTGCTAGGATGTGTCACAGTGAATCTAGGTATTTGTGTCCTGCAGCTGAGTGCTGAAATGGGGATCTTCTCACAGTAACTCTGGCTGTGACAGGGTGTGGTGGCACAGGGGGAAGTTACAGATTTTGAAAATGAAGTTTGCTTCAGTTTGATTATCTTGGTAGAATTTTCCTACTCAGTGTGGCTGTACATGCAGCCTTGAGTGGTTGTCTCCTGTAGATTCCCTGAGACATCCCTCATTTACTTATCCCTAGGGGCCTCAGACTCTGAGCCTTTGGTGAAGTGATAGTGCACACAAAATCATCTGCTTCTGCAGCACCCCTGGCTGCCTTACTCTGACCTCTCTCTGTCTCCACAACATTATTGCTTCCCCATCTTCTTTTTTTTTTTTTTTTTGCTTTTTTTAAAGAAAACCTTCCCTAGGCCAGGCTTACAGTAATTCTGGTCCATGCTGCCCAGTGTAAGATAATTTCTTGTTGTTTGTCCATCTGATAGCTCTTTCCCTTCTGCATCCTCAGCAAGCCTGGTGTGTATGAGCTCAGTGAAGAACCCAGTGGCATTTCTAGGTAAGGGGATGAAACTCAGTGTGTGCTACTGCAGAATGACATGGTGACACTCAGCTTCCTGAAGTCTGCTCTCTCTGGACTGCTTTGGCTCTAGCATGTGCCCTTCCTGGCTACCTTCTGGAAATATTTTGAATCTCAGCTAGCAGAGACTTCCTTGAAATTTGGAGCAGCATCCCTGTGTCAGCAAGTGGGTGATGTCTGTGTTGTATAGCTGAGAGCTGCCAAAAAACTTCTAGCTATAGATGGGACTTGTGTTAAAATTAATCTGATCAAAGCATTTGGCTTGGGGCAGCTTTGGTAAGTTGACAGTTGGCCATTTTGGTTATATGCTCTACCTTAATTATTTTTGCTTCAGGACACTTCAAAAGAAAACCTGCTTGTTCTGTGATTCTTCCTAACTGAAATGCATTTTGGTTTATCTTGCTGTCTTAGCTGCAGTATCAGTATTCATACTTTCCTTCTGAATTTGGTAGGTGTTATTAATAGTGGAAAATATGTCTATGTTGTGTGTGTTTATTTCAAAACTTTCATCTTGGTTTCTTCTAAAATGCAAATGAAGTTTCACAACAATTTGAAAAGTAAAAATTTTGACTATCTGGAAAGAGAAAAGATACACAACAGCTGGATTACTCTGTTTGCTTTCATAATGTGTTGCTGGAATATACACATTTCTAGAAAGTTTATTTGATTGACATTTCTTTCAGTACCTTTACTTCTATATATAATCTTGTGATGCCTTTGGAGCACTGAACACTCATGAGGGTAACCTCTTGTGAACAGCATTCCTATTTTGCAGCCCAGTACAGTGGCTGGAAGTTTTGAATGCTTCTGTTAGTGCAGTCAGAATTTAAATGTGCCCATGAAAATGTAAAAACAGGAGAGGTTCAGTGCTCTGGGGTTCTTGTGCTTTGAAAGGAGAGGGGAGGATGGAAGTAGTGATAAAGGGCTATAGAATTCTCAGTGGCATGGAGATGGTGAATGTAAGGCAATTATTATGTTGATTGTTATACCATAATCAGGGCTATCTAATTTGTCAGATGTGAAGTCAGTAGCAATCAGAAGGATGCCATTTTTTACACATTATATGCCTGGTTGTAGCACTTGTCTGGTATTTTGAAGTTTTATGGGGGGAAGATTTATAAGCAGCTCCTGCTGCCTTCTGTTCTTCCCTTCACACCTGCTTCTGGCTGTGCTCAGGGATAGGAATCTGGGTTTTGACTTTTGCTCTGATGCATTTCAATCATTCTTACCTCCTTTGGTAATCCTGAAAATCAGAATATTTTGTCACAGCGTATATAGAAGTTTATATTCCTTCCATCTTTATCTTTTTCTTGCTTAGGATTCATCTGGTTCCTGGCTTTATTGACTCAGAACAAGCAGACTGGATGTTTGAACAACTCCTTCAAGACATACCTTGGGGGCAGAGAACTCACATCAGGCAGGGTAAGGGGTGTGTAGACCAACTTTTCAGGTCATTCTCAGGTCATTTCCATACCAAAATCCCTGCATAGTTTATCATTGCTTTTCATTGTACATATTACCACTGCTTCACATCTTTCCTTCCAGGTTTTTGATGTATCTCTGAAGTCCTGCTGATGATTTTTCAGTCTCATAATGCCCATTAGAGCTTTGCAAAATAAAGTTCCCATTCTTAACACAGTGTCTCCCAGTGATGCTACAAAAATGGTGTTCTTTAAGGTTTCTCTCACCAGGAATATCTTTTTGCTTCTCTCACTTTCAAATCCCAGCAAAGCTTGTGGCTTCTCCCTTGGCTTTGTTTATTAGTTCCAGTATGCAGTAAGTGCTATTCTGGATTTGTTCACTAAGGGGCAGCTGTTCTTTCTAAATTTTCTCTTCAGTCAGGAGTAGTACTGGAGTAGTTACTGGGCAGAACTGGAAAACATCTTCAACATCTGTGTTGATTGGCTTGCAATAAAGGTACAGCACAATGGAGAGTGTTACCTGTCAAGGAGGAGAAATAGCTACTAGATAGTCTTTTCACAAGCTGAAAGTACTCTTAATTTGGTGTTTGTATGACACCCCAGAGCATGTGCACCTTTGACAAAACAGTACTTCTCCAGCCTTGGTGTTTCCTGCTCTTGCAATGCCCCATTGATGCTGCAGGCTTCTCTGCTTCCCAGAGGCTACATCTTGCAACTTACACCAGTGTATTGGGCACTGAAACTGGGAGAATATAAACCAAGAATTATAGATAACATTTCAGTTTCATTTTCCTGTCATTAAGTTGTCCAGTCCCTACCCTGTCTGGCATAGGGATGAGACAATTGATGTGGTTCCAAGATTTTGGTAAGGTAATTCCTCTTACAGAGGCAGTCCTGCTTAAAAATTATCTGATTCCTTCACTTGAGTTCAACATGTAAGGCTGAAGAGTTTAAGGGGCTGCTTTTTAACTTGAGGTGAGTGCACTGTCCTTTTATTAAGTTTCTTGGCAGGGTTGCATCATCTTTCCAGTTTCAAGCCCTTTGATAAAGCAACTGAGAAAGTCTTCCTGTGGTTTTTTTTTGTGTCTTTGTTTTTCTGTTTCAGAAGTATCTTTTGAGGAACCAAGGCTTACCTCCTGGTATGGGGAACTTCCTTACACTTACTCCAGGATAACAATGCAGCCAAATCCAAATGTATGTATATGTTTGCAGATTTCTTTTATTATCTTCTACAAAGAAGTCTTTTGCGGAGATTGAGAGACAAAAAAAACCCCCAACAACTCTATTCCTCTATTTTTATTTAGAGTATCTACCAGCATTTCCTTTGTGTTCAGCAACAGATTCTAGCAGAATGTGGACAGCCCCCTAAAACAAGCACTATGAGTAGATTGACTGAGAGGAGCATGATTTAGTTGTTAAACATTGGCCAAAAAAACCCCAACAAACTTGAGAGGTCTGCTTTTGGGTCACTGCAGCTTTGGACAAAACTCCTGAAGTGTTCTGTGGGTTACTCCAGGTATCTGTAGTGGAGATTGTAGTGTACCCTGTCATACTGAGCTTTTAGTTGTCTGAGGATGCAACAGTTACTGAAGTAGTTAGAGCAGGTGAGTGCTTCTTAAATGAGAATTTAGGCATATTGATCATTTTGTGAGTGCCATGAAATTCACAGACACACAACCTGCTTGCTCACCAGCTCCAGGCTGTGTGATGGAATTTTCCACATTCTTTAGGAAGGGTTAAAAGCTGAGTGACTCACTGATGTTTTGTTCAAGGTCACTGTCTCTCTCTGGCTTACATTCTGTTGTCCCATTGGCCTGTTTCTCAGCATTGCTTGGTTTGAAATTTCCTTGGCAGTGGGCTGCAGTGTTCTGAACCATAAATTGTGACTGTTGAAGGCTGGATAGCATGAGGGAGAAATGCCCCAAGTCCCAGAACTGCTACCAAAGCAGGAGTGAGTGCCTCCAAGCAACACACTCAGACTGAGAACAGTGTGCAGGTGTTATTGAACAACATGAGTTGTAAAGGTTTTGCATTCTCAAAAAACCTGTAGTTCAAAAATTCCATAACCTAGGGGATTTATGGGGAGAAATTAGGTATTTTGAGTTTGGTACTTATTTTTGGAATGGTTGCTTTAAAGGGATTTTTCTAGAAGCTGGGTTGCTGTAAAGATTGGAAGTGCCCCTCCAGAATCAGCCTTCTGTACATTAATGATTTAAATCCAGAATCACCTGTTGTGGAAACCAGCCAAGGAGGGGCACAGAGCTAATTTCTCCTCCAGATCAAGCATTCAAAGCAAGCCATTGGCTTTGGCCAAGCTGTGCACTAAATGACATTTCATTTGGGGTATTTTTGTGAGACAAACCCTATTTTACATGTAAGGTCTGGGGTCTTTACACCATCCACTGCTGCTGCTTCTACAGGAGCTCCTGCCTACAAAGCTGAGTGAAATGTTCCATGCAGTCTCCTCAGATTATCTGCCTGTGGCCGTGCTCCCAGCCATGAAAGTTTGCCAGTGCATCTCCATTTCTGCTGGATTTTCCCTCAGTTAAAAGCAGAATTACTCAGGGATAAATGACAGGATCAGTACATGTGACCAGTTTCAGTGCTGTCCCTCTTGGATGAGGCAAACAGTGGCCCAAAGAGAGATAACTCTGAATTTTATGCATGAAACCATCAATTCAGGGTACACAGGCTCTGTCCAGTCTCTGAGCAGCAGGAGCTTCCACAACAGGTGATGCTGAACTGGATTTAAATCATTAATGTACAGAAGGCTGATTCTGGAGGGGCACTTCCAGACTTGATTGGTGAATACTAGGTGATAGTTCTTGCTGTCTCTTGCTTCTGCCAGTGATGTACTGGGAGATGTGGAATCAGTTCTTTATCCTCTCTTGCTCTGTGTTTCTGCTTATGTAATGGGCAGCTCTTCTGCCCTACATTGCTTTGGCTTTTGGGTTGTTTTGGTTTGGTTTTTTTTTAAATATACTCACGTAGTACTTAAAAGCACTCTGACAGATGAAAGTCGTGATGTAAGCTTATAACATTAGATAATGATTCACTGGACTGAGCTGTAATAAAAAGTGAAGAGCTGCCCTGGGCTATGGGCTCAGCAAGATGTTAGCAAAGGGAAGGGTGACATTCAGGGCCTGTGACAGGAGTTCTGTAAACCACTGAAAAGTTACAGTGTCATCATATCATAGGGTCACAGACTGGTTTGGGTGGGAAGGGACCCCAAAGCTCCCCCAGTGCCAACCCCCTGCATGGGCAGGGACACCTCCCACCAGCCCAGGTTGCTCCAAGCCCCATCCAACCTGACCTGAGACACTGCCAGGGATGGGGCAGCCACAGCTTCCCTGGGAAACCTGGCACAGGGGCTCAGCACAGAATCTTTAGCTTGGAAGAGACCTCCAAGCTCATCCAGCCCAACCTTGGACCAACTTGGACCACAGTCAACTACTAACCCATGTCCTTAAGGACCAGGTCCAAATGCCTTTGAAATGCCTCCAGGGATGGGGACTCCACCCCCCTCACCCCAAAGAATTTCTTCCTCCTCTCCAACCTCAATCTCCCCTCTCTCTCCCACTTGGAAACCATTTCCCCTTGTCCTCTCCCTACCCCCCCGTGTCCAAAGCCCTCCCCCAGCTTTCTTGTAGCCCCTTCAGATATTGGGAGGTTGCTCTGAGCTCACCTGGGAGCCTCCTCTTCTCCAGGCTGAAGAAGCCAAAGCCCCAGGAGGTGATGAGCTGGGCTCAAGAGGCTCTGTTATAAAGAGGGGGACAGGGGACCATGCTGTGACAGTGTGAGGCCAAGAGTTGTCTCTGGGCCTGTGTCCAGAGCTGCAGGACATCTCACTGATTATCACTGATTCCAACACTGTGCCCACCAGCAATGGCCAGGTCAGTCAGGTGTTACCAGACCCCTGGTTTAACCTTCTCCAAGCTTGGCCAGGTGGTTAAAAAAACCCCAGGGTGTGCATGGGAGAAGTTGCACACCTTTTGCCTTGATTAAGATCCTTAAAGCATAACTGCTCAGAGGCATTTTTTTTTTTTTTATTTCCTGTTTGTTTAACGTGATTGCAGTGCAGTATATTTTGCTTTTCACTCCTTCCCCTCTCTGTGCCTGCTTCCATTGCCTGTCCCCTCCTCCTGCTGCCCTTGCCTGCAGTGGCCCCCTCTGCTGACCGTGCTGAAGGAGCGCGTTGAGGAGTTCTCCGGTTACACCTTCAATTCCCTCCTCTGCAACCTCTACCGAAACGAGAAGGACAGCGTGGACTGGCACAGTGACGATGAGCCAGCCCTGGGGACAAACCCCCTCATTGCTTCCCTCAGCTTTGGTGCTACCCGGACCTTTGAGATGAGGAAGAAACCCTCCCCTGTGAGTATTCACATCATGTGGAGAGAGTCCTTCAGTTGCTAAGGTGGTCTTTATTTTCCTTCTGTTTAGAGAACATTATTGCTAAAAGCATTTAGTAATAGTTAATGAAAGCACAGCTTGTGGAATATTCTGTGGGATAGGCATAGAGATCAAGAAATACCACCTGGAAATACCACATCTTGAGCTTGGGACTGGATGTGTGTAGCAGTGAAATTGCTGCCCAGGCACTCTTCTGCCCAAATAAAGACCTTTCTCATTATTTAAAATGAAATCAGTGCTGGTGGAAGGGGACTTTCACTGTGTAAACACCCAAAGAGTTGATGTCATTTTCTTAAACTCAGGCAAGCACTGCATAAAGCACAGTGTCTGTGGGATGAAGAGTAGCCCTGGCTGCTCCTCTAGGTAAAAATGGTCTTAATATTGTCAGTACTTTGACTTCACAGGATCACAGAATTACTGAGGCTGGAAAAGACCTCTCAGATCATCAGGTCCAGCCTTGAGTCCAGTCCTGACTTGTGCATGTTCAGAGTGAGGGACAATGAGCAGAGGGAAGGAGCAAATTTCTTCTCTGTGAAACACCAAACTCTCACATCATGCTTCACAGACCAAACAAAGATCTTCACTTTGATAGGGAGATGTGTGGAGTATCCTTTCAGGAGTTAGTGATTCAGCAGGGAATACTCTTTCTAGGTAAAATACTGTGCTTGGGAATGTTGTGTTTGCAAGCCAACTTCAATTTTGCAATTTATATTTATCCAAGCACAGGAATCAGACATTCCTCAACACAGACATATTCTGTATTGAGAATACCAGGCTTCATTTTAGGGTATCCTGCTTTAGAATCCTTTTCTGCATGTGTAGTGTTTCAGAACTTTGGGAAGAAGTTTGCTGATGTTGCTATTTATTCAGGATTATCACCCTGATACAAAAGTATATGCTGATATACTGAAATGTGCCCACCAAGAATCACCCTGAGTCACCTCGTCATGAACAGCAAAGATCAGAACTTGAGCCAGAAAAAAAAAAAAAAATTGTTTTTTTTCACCAGTTCTCTAATTGGTAAATTCTTTCTTGTCCAAAGTGATCTCACTCCTGGTCCCTGAGCATGAGCTCATGTACCAGGGCATTGTAGCAGTGGTCATAGTATGAGTAAGCATCTCTGCTGTGCTGATAACAAAATGTCATCTGGAAAGTTCATTCCTCTGGGAAACTAAATGATGCTTGGGTTAATTTCTACAAGTGCACGTGTTCCTCTTCAGTGGACCAAAATCAAAGGCATTTGGGATTCAGTTTAGACTTTGCAGTTTCTCCCTTAAAAATCAAACCCAGCTCTTGACCAGGAGGTATTTTTGTTCTGGTTTTTGAAAAGACACCCACCATGAGCAAAGGGGGGAGTTCAGTCTGTGCCCTTCTTTCCTCTGTACTGCACGCTTTCTTCCCTTCTCTTCCTGAGATGGGTCTATAGATGTATCCCTCAAGCTCTCCTCAGGTCTGGTTTTTTCTTCAGTGCCTCTGACCTGATACTTCTCAGTAGCCAAGTCTCCTTACCCACACAGGCAGTGTATTCCTCTTCCAAGTGTGCCATGCCTGTTTCTAAGGTATCTCCACGTGCTGAGTGATCTTTGAATAAAGTTGCTCTTAACTGCATCCTGTGCTTAAGGGAACTCACACTTAATTATATGGCACACATGACATATTCTTTGCACATTCCCAAAGCCTGCAATTTTTCTGAAAGCATCCTATGACACTAGATGCTTTGCCAAGTGGGAGTTACAAGAGGCTCTGATGGAAATTACAACCTTTCAGGCTGTAATACCAAAGGAGCAATTTTCATACTCTATTGTCATGTAGCATTCTCTCTTCCAGGAAGGAAAGTTACAGCTGATGGTAGATATTTGATGTTTGATCATATACTTGGTTCAAAAGCCAGTAACAGGAAGAGGAATGTAGTCTAGGGAAAAAGGACTCAGGTTCTAACAGTCAGCTCAGGCATTCAGGCTTGCTGTAGGTTTTCATCTGCCAGCATCAGTGCATCAGATTTTCCAGAGTGTTAGACTTCACTGAGGAAGGGAAGAGAAAGCAAATCCTCTTCCTCACAAAATTAAACCTCTTTGAGGGCCAGCATTCTAGTATTTCAGATTATAGAGTTTCAAAGGCCTTTTCAAACTGTACTAGGAAAAAAAAAAACAACCCAAAGCAGTTGGTTTATGTGGTCATATACTGGGTACAAACCAGTGTGTGCTACACATCAGGTAACATCCTACAGTGCTGTAGAAGAATGCTAGGTCAGAGGCTTCAGAGGCTGCAGGTTTCTCTGGAAGGAATTTGGTGACATTCAGGCCACTCTGGAAGTGTCACAAAAGGAAATCTTTTTACCCTTTCTCTGCATTTTTCCATGGCAAAAATGGAGGGTGGAAAAAAAAAAAAAAAAGTTATTTAGATGCAGGTGATTTTGTTTGGTTTGTTTTTTCCTGAAGATTGTTCCAGGGTAAGAGGAAGGAAAAATTAATTTCTCTGTTTTTCCTCTTGGTGAGGACTGCACTGGATGAGTAAGTGTTTATCATCTAACAGATAGTAAAGCAGTGTAGGTACATGCATAGCCTTTTGAATCTGCATCAACAAACATCCCTTGTGGTAAGTAGAAATACTTCTTACTTAGATTTCAGCCCAGTGTATGTAAAAAAGCTACAAGTGCATTTCAAGTAAATTCCCCACTGAAATTAAAGACTTGGAATAGAAATTCATATGATTCCAGGAACTGTTTTACTTTACCTGTTGGAGTTTTTCAGCATTCTTTCTTCTAACTACTGCCCTTTCTGTTGATTTGATCCAGCTGTGCAGTTGTAGCTGATATTTTGTCTTTGCTTTAAATGGTTTCTGGGACTTTCTGGATGCCTGCTTGGTAATTCAAAGTGTACAGTGAAGTGATCTGGCTTCTTTTATTCTCTCCTTCTAGTTCCAGTGAATTACTGGAACTTTTTCTTGCCTCCTTGTTACCCCCAGTCGTTGTAGCTCCTGCCTACACTGAAACCAAGAGACAAATCCTTTGCATTATAGCTGTGATTCATGCACAATTGACACACAACCCATTGGTTTAGTCAGCAAGTCCTCTCCTGCTTGCCTGCAGCATTACTGTCACCAATGTCACCATCTCCTCCACAGAGCCTCAGGGCCCCTGATGCTCTCATACATGACCTCCTCATCCTCTTCTAGAGGAGCTAATTTCACTGTGTTGTTAGCTGGATCTTTCTGATCAGAGTTTCACCACCATTTTTACTCTTGCTTAACAAATGCTCAGCCCAGAGAGGCAGTGCCTGGTTGTCTGAGGAGGATTTTCTGGAAGCTGAGTGTGAAACCTTGGCTCGAGGGTGAAGGGTGATACTTCATGTCCTTATTGATCCCATGTCCTGCTGGGGGCTGCTCTGTATCAGAAGTTTGGGTGCCATAGGGGTGTGGAAGGAGCTGGGAAGCCAGCTGTCAGGTTGCTCTTCCTCCATCTGTAACCAAGGAAACTGGTGGTGCTGGGGAAGGGATGGAGCTGCACGTGTCTGTTAGATAACAGCAGGATGTTTGTTGTGTTCTCAGAATCAGCCTTCAGATGAGTCTGTCTTTCAAAGGAAGCACTGAAACACAGCCCTTCTGTTGTGGAGAGGCTGTTCTAGCAGAAGGTGAGGCTCTCCCAGTACTTCTGAAAACAGGAGAAAAATACTGCTTCGTGTCCTGGCAGACCTCAGGGAAGAGGGAACATGGGGAGCACAGGAGAAACTGGGGCTGGATCAGGATGAGGATGGAACTTTCAGACTGGCAGGATGGAGGCTTTGGGGCAAGAGTGTTGCCCCCCAGTCTTGGCAGGACTTGAGCAGCAATAGCCAAGGAGAAGAGAAGATGGAAGCACTTCAGTCTGCTAAGTCAGCTGCAGAAAGACTGGGGGACTTAGAAGATAGTCCCAGGTAGATGTGCAAGTAGATGATGTGAGGAAAGGGCAATAGGACTGACACTCATTCTTACAGAATCCATGAAGAGCTGCAGTGAGGGTTTTGTCAGAGATAGTCACAATAAACAGGTAAAAATCAGAAGTATTGATAGATGAAGCCACTTTGTGCTGGAGAGGGTGTTTCACAGCTGATGGTAGAGGAGTAAACTGGAAAAGAGAGGGGTACAAGGAACATGGAAGAAAAAGAGGAAATCAGAAGTTCTGTAAGGATAGTTCTCTTGGCAAGAGGTGAAGAGGTAAAGCAGAAGGTGGGAAGCCAGCACACCCCATGGGAGCTGCTGACTTTAGACTTTGAGAAGAATTTTGCATCATTTCCTGTATAGCTGCCTTATTACTTACACATTCTTTTACAGGGTGTAAAAGGTGCTATTACAAGGTGCTTCCACACCACTCAGACCCAGAATCCATTTCCTACTACTATCTTAATCAATTTGACTGAGACTTTAGAAGCAGACTCAGGTGATCTATATAGATCTATAGCAGATACTTTCTTTTCCTTCCCTTTTTGATTTTAATACCATTTTGAGACCTTGATTGGAGTCTCAGAGTATATACAGATTTTATATATACAGCTTTCCATCAGCTAGTGCTGAGCTTTCCTCCCCAGGCATTTCTTTTCATGTTTGTTATCAGGATTTTTAAAAAGCTTTTTAGATGTCAAGGTTAAATTTCCTTTACAAACTTCTTGACCCGTGCCACTCAGATGAGCTTCCTGTGTATCTGACACCATCTCAAGATTAAAGCTGTGAGGTGAGACTGGCTGGATAGTGTTAGTCATGACATAGAGGACAGTCACAACTTTTTGTCTGACTTCACCAGCTCTGCAAAACCAATTCATGTAAAAAATCACTTCTTCTCAGTAAAACTAAACCCAGAGATATTCAGTTAATAGAGAGTAACTGCTGCATTTACATGATATTTCTAAGCCAGGAGGATATTTTCTCCTTAATAATTTACTTTAGCAGAACTCCTTTTTAATCAAGATGAGCAAGAGATAAAAATAAATCCACAGTTGTCCATCCACAAAATGAAATGATGTAATCCTGTGAAAGAGGAAACAGCCACACAATGGTGTTTCTCTGCTTTTCATCAGCAGTCATGTTCATAGGAGCTATTTTTAATTTTTTTTTCCTTGTTTTCTCTGAAGTTTAGGAAGACATTTTTGCCATCACAACTTTTCCATTTGAAAGGCTTTGCAGCTTGCTTTCTGCATGCATGTTTTCCATACACTTATTTTGAGCTTTTCAGCAAGCCATGAAGTTTATAAAGACAACTGTGCATCAGGCTGGGCCACTGCAGAATTAAGCTTCAAGGAAATTCATACTTGTAAAACCAATAAAAAGTGTTGGGTGAGAGCTGTTGGGCCTTATTAATGGCTCCCAGAAGACTGTGTCTTCCTTTTGATAACCCTTTAATGTTTTTTTTCCAGCTGTCCTGTTTCTGCAGAGCCCTGTTAGCTTCCCTGCATAACTCAAGACAGAGCTGAGTCCTGGAGGTTTTGTAATTTTGTTTCTGTTTCAGAAACCTGGGACTTTTGTCCCTGTGAGGTGGCTTTAACTGCACCTCAATCTGGGTTAAATCTTCCTCTGGTAGTCCCATTTTCCAAATCTCAGTTGTCCTGTACTCTTTCCAGCTTCTTTGTGAGCTGTTTTTGTGACAAGTGACATAAATTGTGACCTCTCAGATCTTTTTTTTTTTTTTTTTCTTTTAAGTACAATTTTATTTTACAGGACAAAAGTGACAAATGCCACTCTGGTAATAACAGGTTTTGTTGAGTCTGGAGTAATTGCTGCCCACAGCTGGGTCTGAAATAATTGGGCATTGACTCCTCCTAAACACTCAGCAAGTGTGATTTTAGGAGTCTGCCAGGCATATAAGAAACTGGCCAAGAAGATACTGCCCAGCTAATTAAAAAATAAAAAAATCTGAAGCATTTGCTCAGCAGCTGTCTGAGATGTAAGGTCCTTTACTGGCATACAGTCATGCTTTAGAATTTAGAACTCTAGCCTAATTATTTTTTTCTCATCTCTTTCTAGCAATTGTGTATTTCTGGCATTTCTTTTAAGAACAAATAACTGATTTGGTGATTTCATGGGGAAAAAAAAAACCAGTATCTCTACTTGTAAAGGCAATAGTTAAATAAATCAATAAATAAAATATATAATAGATATAATAACAAATACACATTCAAGCTGTTTGCTACATGCAAATAGTCAGAACAAGGTCACCCCTGTTCTTGTACAATGTAGAGACTGAAATGCCCTTTGGGGGACAGTTGTTTATTTTCCACTTTACACTTTCAACCTTTCTGTAACTTTTAAGACCTCTTGAGTCCCCTCCCTTTCAACACTAATTAAAATATTTTCCTACTCCCTCTCTCTTAAATAATCCCTGTATTTTGCAGGTAGTTTCCTCTCTGAAACTTCCCTGAATTTCTCATTTTAGAGTTGCTTTCCACTCTTCTTTGCCAGCTTGCCAAGATTGCAACAGAAACCTCTAAAAGGCAAACCATATACAATACCATATAGATATGCTGGTTTGGGGGGACATCCTGGTCCCCCTCTTCACATTAATGGAGTGATTAAAGTGTTAAATGGGAGTTGTTCAAAGTTTGCAGCCATTTTTTATGCAGCTGTTGATGGCAGATAAAACCAGAAAATATTAAAGGAGTACATAGAGCATTTTAATCCCTGCCCCTGTGGCATTCTGGAAGATATTTGTCAAGCAGAGTATGATTTCATGAGGTTGCTCTCAGGACTGACAGGCAGAGAGCTGGCAAAATAGTCCTAAGGAGTTTGACTTAGCTGTGTGCTAGTTTGATTTAAAACTGTAAAACAAATTGCTGCTTTTCCCACTGGTGTGGCACGTGTGAGAGTGATGCTGTGGTGTTACTGTTGTCCTGTTATTGTTGTGTTTCTGCTTAAACAGAGCTGTATGTAATCTGGAGGCTTCACAGAAGGTTGCAAGTATTTTGTCTTTGAGGGTAGCAGTCTGTTTTGTTTAAGAAAAGTTCTAAGAAAATGTGTTTTACAGGGTACTGTAGGAAAAGGAGATGTTTTTTGGGCAGGGATAGGGGAAGTTCTTCCTCTAGCAGATAATACTGTGCCAAGATGTGATGTCCAAAACAAGACAAATTCAGAGCAGCAGAAAACTCTGTATTTTTGATGGTGTCTGTTGCAGAATGTCTCCAGGCAGAACTGTTAATTTCAAGAGTGGGTGTTTCCAAAGGGTTTGCAGCCTCATTCCAGAATTTTGCACTAGATGTAGGAACTTGCTGAACTTCCCCTGTGTTGTACAGGCAGTGAGACCCAGTGGCTCCTTTCATCCTTGAAACACTCAGCTCCTGAGCTTCTGATGAAACAGGAGAGGTGGAGCTGGACTCCTTGATCTTGTACAAGCTTCCTTTCTTCCTCTCTGCTCACAGCTCTGGTGACTGATCTCCAAAATTCACATGCCTGCTTTGTCAGTGTCTAATGACTCTTTTTTTAGGAAGAAAATGGAGATTATACTTATGTGAAAAAACTAAGGATTCCACTTGATCACGGGACCCTGCTGGTGATGGAAGGAGCTACCCAGGAGGACTGGCAGGTGGGAATTCCTTGACACCATTCACATGCTTGGCTTGCAGTGAAGTTTTCTGAGTGTGCAGAAGGCACTGCCATAAAGTTGTAGGACATTCTGCTTCCAGTGACACAGTTGATTCCCAGCACAGTAATACTGCTTTCTGCCTCAGAATTACACAGCACACCACAGAAACAATGGGTTTTTCCTTTCAGCTGGGCTAAGTTGATGTGATAGGAATCAGCTCAGATGTTCCCAGCATTAAACCTTAGCAGTGAAAGTTGCAGCCTGAAGCTGAAAGAACAAAAATCACTTTAGGAACGTTGAATAAGGAAAAGTTGCAGCTTAATTTAAAAAGTTTACAGTAATCCACAAAGACATTGTTGTGTTTTCAGTGGCCCTGAGCAGCCAGAGCATGGATTTTTTTATCTTACCTGTGTGCTTAGAAATGTTAAAAGCCACCACAGGAAATGAAGGGGTTTTTATTGATTGCCTGTACTTGAATGCATGAACTCATGGTTTTGTTTTCTTTTCTTTTCCATAATGCCTCTTACAGCATCGAGTGCCTAAGGAATACCATTCTAGAGATGCACGGATAAACCTGACCTTTAGGATCATTTATCCAGAACCTGATGGATTCCAGAAGTGAAGAGGCACTTTGGGCATTGTTGGATATAAACCCACAGCAGATCCAGAGCCTCAGATTGCTGCAGATTTAAAGGAAAGCCTTACAGGAACAGGGGTTCTGTGAGACCTCTGATGGGGGGGAAAGAACTGATACTGTGGAGATGGTTGACAACAAGAAGCTGCCTGTGTTAGGTGAACAGTGCTGGTTTGTTTTCAGCAGTGTTGTGCTGTTAGGTAATGATAAATCTCAGTTCTTTTCACAGTTCACTTTAAGTTTGTGAAAAAAATGATGATTCCTAAAAGAAGGCAAAGCACCTGGAAGATCTCATAGGTACCGACTGGAGCAGCAAGATTCAGTGGACAGTGATTTCTGTACCTGCTTTTGTCTCCCCTTTTCTCCCAAGTGTTGATCTGTGTTCTAAGTAAGGACAAGAGAGGAATGCTTTGTGGGAAGTGTGTGCACTGCCTGTACAGCAATGAGAAAGCTGCACTTGAGGATGATGGCTGAGGATTACTCATTTCACCAAGGGGTAGTTACCTGCTTTTTATTTGTGGGTTGCAAAGTCTTCTCCAATAAAACAGTAATTCAAGTAATCATATAAAGAGAGGGTCAAGGTGCCCTTCTGCTGTCATCTGTGGGGTCAGACTTTATCCTGTGGATCCAGGGCAGATAAAGGCAAGGGACAGAGACACCTTAGCCATGAGCCTTAGCAGCCAGGTCAAAGCTGCCCATTGCTTCAGCATTAAGTCACTCCTTCCTGTTGGCTTGAAGCTGTTACCTTGGTCAGAGGCAGGAAAAGAGATGAAAAACATTACTTTCAGGATTTGCTATTAAAACTCCCTAGTTTCATAGTTCTTTTCCTGTTGTAGTAAGTTGTGGCTTCCAGTGATTTCAGGTGGGGCAGGAGATGCCAGCATCTCTGCAAATCAGGCTTGTGCTGCCAGGTTTGGTACCCAGGAGAGCAGGTCTAAGGTTTTGGACCCAAATCATTATAATCACAGCATAAGTCAGTTGCAAAGTTACACCAAGCAGAGTGGAGTAGTAGATCCTACCTGTTGGTAGGAAGCAGTGAGCTGGTGACTGCTGCCTGCATGTGAAGTTAGGTGAGCTGCCTGTCTAGTTAAGTTCTCACTGCAGCTAAATGGCTAAATGGCATCCCCTGTGCTGGATCAAAGCATGGGTTTAATCTCTTTGTGCTTTCTGCCTGCTGTAGGGTCTGTGCATGGTTAAGTATTCCTTGAAACAGGTTGCCTGCATTAAGAAAGCTCTTCAGTGCAAGGGAAAAAGTGTTGTGTAGAGAATGTCTGTCTCTAATTAGCCAGCAATTCCTGTAGTTTAACATTCATCAATTAATACTCAATTGGGACTGTGTTTTGATGTTACTAATGACCCAAAGGATGGCCTCATTGAGCCATTTCAATCCCTCTGCTCTGAAGTTGGACAGAACAGTTTTCTTGGTGTATCAGACAGCTCTAGAGCAGCCTCTCTGTCTAAAGCACTGCACAGCTTTTGAAACAGCTTATTCTTCTGCACTGAATGAATGGTATTAGAAAACTGACTTTGCTCTCTGATGATGTCTTTGTTTTCATCCCAGTTTGTATAAAAATAGGGTTGGGGGAGTGTATTTACTATTAATTCCTTACATTTGAGTCTAAGACCCAGGCTCTGTGCTGTGTATTCCCAGTCTCCTGAGAATGAGTGTTGAAGCAGGCAGGTGCTTACTTTCACCTTTCCCTTCTCTGGGGGAGCAGAGCTTTGTGCCCAGGTTTGGCAGTCCTTAGGGAGCCTTTCCTTAACCAAGTGCTCATTTCTCCAGGTATTCTAACAAGGCAACACTTCAGCAGTCCACACAAACTAAATGTATCTACACTCTGTTAAGAGCAGTCAAGCTGCAAGAGCACAGAGGAGCTGGGGACCAGACTGGAAACTTTTCTAACCCTCAAACCTCAGCCTGTGGAAACTACAACTCCGTTGAATTCAAGGAATGAAATTCAAAATTAAATTCAAATCAACTGAATTAAATTCTGGCACTTCACTGATGGTAGGGTCCTGATTCTGTTGCTGCAGAACAGTTTTTACTTGCTTTCTCAGATCCACTTTATAGTGTTAGCAAATTGTGGTTTGGTTTCTTTATTTCCATTGGTGTGGGAGAACCCAAGGTTTCCTCCCCAACAATAAAACTGAAAAATTCTGTGTCCCTTGGGGCAATACCCTTTTGTTAGTGGTGACTGCTACATTCTGCACTCGTGTGTCAACTGTGCTGCTGCCTCTATCCAAAACTGGTTGATGATGGAGAGAAGGCATGTGGCATTGTCCCTCCCCCTGTCCTGAGTGCCCTGGGAGCAGTTGGCATAGAGGTCAGATTTCCTTGTCAGCTGGGAACTCGCTGGTTCTTCATTCCTCCCCCCACCTCCTCCCAAAAAATCCACCTAGCCAGGTGGCACTGGATTGAAACCTCCTGCCTGCTGGAACAGCAGGAAATGGCTTAGAGCAGAGGAGATTCCAGCCCACGTCTCCTCAGGAGATCTTTCTGCAGGGATATTTTTCCTGTAGGTAGAAGTTTGCCCTTGAATCCTGCAGGTGCTTTGCAGTTCTCAAAATGGATGTGTGCAAAAAGTGTGATTTAAGAAGTCTTGAGCCGTGTGGTGTTCTCGTGGCACCTCAAGATTTTTCACTAGAGATTGAGGCAACTTGAAGATGTTTAGTGCTAATATTCAGCTGTTCCTGCTGCTGGAGTCTGCAGAGGGTATTTGGGGTGGTAAGTGTGTATGTTAAAGGTTCCATCCTGTAACTTAAAGCTGAACAAAACCTCTCCCATAGTTCTATAAATTTGAAATGGAAAGGAGGTGGCAGGAAGGGGTTAAGAAACCAGAGTTTTTACATCATATTAGCAAAACACAGAAGACTTGATGGAAGTCTGATGGGTGCTGTGAGTCCCCAACACTTCCTTCTCAAGTGCTGCTACTACTGACTTACTTTAAAAGCATTTACCACCCACTTTTGCCTTTTCTGGTCATAAAACTTGTCAGAATGGGTAGGAAATGTGCCTCGCTCTGCTTTGTTTTCCAAGTGCTGCTTTTCCTTCCTTCAGGTTTCCATGGCAACTTGGGCTGTGTGTTACCATTGGAGCTCACTGGGCCTCCCAGCACCTGATCCTGCTGGGATCCTGCGGGTCCCATCTCATCTTGGGTGACTTGTAAGGGTTAAGCAGTCAGCTGGAAGAACACTGACCCTTTCCAGAGGGCCATCACTCAGCAAGATGACATGGATGTGCTTTTTCCCCTCTTGGATTTACCTCATTCTTCTTCTGTGGAGCAGTAGAGCTTTGTGGGGTTACTAGAAGGTCCCGTGAGGAACAGGTTAGCTGGCAGTTCCCTGGGAATCCAGGCTGAGGGATTGGGGTTGTTCAGCCTGGAGAAGAGGAGGCTCCCAGGTGAGCTCAGAGCAACCTCCCAATATCTGAAGGGGCTACAAGAAAGCTGGGGGAGGGCTTTGGACACGGGGGGG
>JAAWXA010000028.1:2080878-2092380 GCA_038090715.1 Florisuga fusca
CTCCTCTCCTCTCCTCTCCTCTCCTCTCCTCTCCTCTCCTCTCCTCTATTTCTTTTCAGAAAAAAATGTTAAAATGCTGCTGCAAGTTCCATCCAGCAACACTGGAAGAGCAGATGAAGGGCTGTGCAGCCCAATACACAAGGGAAGGGGCATGGCACCCTTGGGGTTCCCTTGCAGGTAATCAGTCACCCAATTCCCTTGTGTGAATCCATTCCCCTGGCCTTGGGAGAGGCTTGACTGGGGTTCCCCTCCCTCCCCCATCAGAAAGGTAGAATTTCAAGTTTAAATTAGGTGTGCATGCAGAGAAAATGGAAAGCTTTACCTTCTGCTTCCAGGAGCAGTTTGTACTGACTGCCCCTTCATTGTGTCCCTTCAGATGGTGTCTGCCAGGCTGCAGTTAGCTGAGGGGTTTTATTATTCTCTGGTTAAGATGGTTGTTTCAGGCTGTGAACCAGACTGGGGAAGGAACTGCAACTTCTTCCCATTTCCAAAGTTTCTTTTTCCTGCAGGAAGAGGTGGATATTTCTATCTCCCCCTCCTTTTCTTACCCTTTGCCTTCTCTGGCATTCACTCTGATAACCACCAAGAGGAATAACAATTAATAGGCAATGTCTGTGTTCCCTATAATTGCATTGTTCAGCAAGTGACCTGATGACATAAAACTTCAGTGGTGTTTTTTCAGCAGTATTAATAATTTCTCCTCCTATGAAACTGGTATTTGAATTTCCCAGGTCTCCACAGCTGTCCAGTAGATATTTCATGTAAAACATGCAGCATTTGAAATGTTTCCAGCCTTGGGTAAAGGTCTCCTCCAGCCCCTGTACAGTGCTCTGGCATATGATGTGACTTCAGCCTTGTAGTATGCAGGAAAGAAATCTGCTCTGATGAGCCACGTGGCAGAGAGTTTCTGTAATCTATACCATGAGGTCACATTTCAGTGCCGGGAGCAAACGAGATTAAAGTCATGATTTAAACCACTGGAGTAAATATAGTTTTTACATTAGCACACTGCAGGCCTAGCTTGGGTGATTATGTCACAGGATATTTTTTTCTGAATTGTCTCCAATAAAATCTTAAGGCCTCCCAGTTATTATTATGGAGATGTTGCTCCAGCTCAGCAATGAAATTTCCCAGAGCGTTGTTTGATTTTTTTTTTAATCAGAATTGCGAGTAAATTAAATGTTCCCTGAAGTTAAACCAGTTTGTCCTCATGCTGAACCTTCTCTGTGAAACCAGATGGGCACTATGGACTGGGGATGTGTGTGCTGGATTTTAGGTATCAAGTCAACTGGCTTCTTTTTTTTTTTTCTGCAGAACCTTGGATCCTCTTATTTGAGAGCAGATTAACTTTACCTTGCTCCATGTGAATGTGAGATGCTTTTCTCCACTGCTGGAACAAGGCTCCTGTGTCACCCCACAGCTGGGATGTGCTGAGGAAACACAGTTCAACCCTTCCCATGCTGCAGAACCAAGGTGTCAGGAAGAAAAACTGTTGTAAATCAGGCTCTGGTAGAGACATTGTCCTGCAGGAAAGGCTTCATGGGCTAAGTTTAGCCATGAAAATTAACAGAAATACCCACAGCAGGAACGTTTCACTTTGACCAAAGAGAAAATTGTTCCCCTATTAATCTCATTGTGTCTTCCAGTAATAAGGCTTCAAACTGAACCTGGCCCTAAAGCTTCCCTGAGCAGCCAAGAGATAGCAGCCAGGTGCTTCATAAAGCCAAGGCTCTTACTGTTTCTTTTACAGAGGCAGGAGGCAAAGCAGCCAGCCTGCTGGAAACAGGCTAGCAAGTGCCTCTGGCCCCTTCTCTGTCCCAGAATGTATTCTTATTTTGGTTCATCCTGTCTGAAACAGGGTTGTAATCACAATGGTTTGTTTCTGGTGCAGGTCCTGAAACATCACCACTGCTAAGGCAGTTGGAAAGGAGGAGGGACCAGTTCCAAGTCTTACCCAACAACAAAGCNTGGGCTGGTGGGAGGTGTCCCTGCCCATGCAGGGGGTTGGCACTGGGGGAGCTTTGGGGTCCCTTCCCACCCAAACCAGTCTGTGACCCTATGAAAGGAGGGGGCCAGCAGATGCAGTGTCCTGGATCGCTTGGAAGATGCAGGTGGGAGTGGTGGGGGAAGGATGTGAAGTTTCCCAGCAGTGGGGTTTCCTGGTGGGAAGCAGTGGGTGCCTGGCTGCAGGCTCCTGGGTTACAGGACCAGGATGCAGCCCTGGCACCCCCCTTGCTCCCCAGGCACAGGGGAGGGGTGGCAGCAAACACTTCACTGCACGGAAGGCACAATTTGCCAATGTCAGCCCTGCCCCAGAGGTGCTGGAGCCTTCACACTTGTGCCAGAGAAGAGATTGTTTCCCAGGGACAGGCTGACAAGCCAGCAGGAAGAAATCCTTCCAGGCCTCAGGGCAAGGAAAGTGCTGGATGCTGGACTGAGGACAGAGCATCTTGGTGCAGCAGCAGCCCCAGGGAGGATTAAATGGCCCGAGCATTGGCTGCTCCTCTGTGGCATCCCTCAGGTTTGTATAAATCAGTCTTTCCTTTAGTCACCTCATCAGTTCCCTCCTGGCTTCACTTCCCTTGCTGACACAGGGGCTCTGGTTCATCTTAGAAAAGCTTTTTCTGGGTGTTAGATCATTTTTCAGCAGTGAGTGCCATGGGCTGTCATCTGCCAAGGATGGGGTTCCACTTGCTTTCTGCTCTTTGGCACCACACTGGATCCCTTCCTCCAGGCAGAGCTTCTGTTGCTGGAACCAGTGTTACCTCTTTACTGGCGTGGTTGTAGTAATTTTTGTCAAAAGCCCCCAAAAAGGTTTAGAGACTGGGTAGAAGAAAAGACAGCAGGGCTTGGTTACTTGAAGTCTAATAGCTCATTGTCAGGAAAGTTCTGGCTTCACCTCTGGGTTAAAACCTGTTGATTTCTTTCCTGGTTACTTGCAAATGGGCTTTAAAAGAGAGGAAAAGGGGAAATCTATTCTGCTGAAATACTTGGATGCTCTGCAGTGTTTTCAGCTGCAGAAGGAGGTGGGAGATCAAACCAGAAGCACTGAGATTCTGTTTGGGCACTGACCTGAGCTTTGTAATCCTGACTCAGGGAAGATTTCCCTTTCCCTCAGCCCCTCAAGCATCCTCAGCCTTGCTGGCCAAGCTGTCAGCCCTCCCTTGCTAGTTTTGAGGCTGGTGTTTTGTCAGCTCAGAGAAAGGAAAGGAACAGCCTCAGAAACAATTTTACTCTTGCAAAAAATCAGCAGTTGGGTACAGAAGAGAAACCAAGCCCCGTGTTCACCAGCTCCACATGGAGGGACAGAAATCCCTGGGCTTCAGCAGCAAAGGTCCCCCCAGCACATGCAAATGGTATTGGCTTGGGTTTTTTGGGTTTTTTCTGTTTTTTTTTTTCCACCAAAGCTTTTCCTAGATTTAAAAAACTCTATTTTGGGGTGCAAAGCATTTTTTGTCAAGCTTTTGAACTTGAGGTAGGATGGGTTTTGTTAACTGCAGAAGGTATTATTGAACTGGAACTCCTCCTTTCTCTGCTGCTTGGATCACAGTAACAACAAGACAGAGTAATAACACTTAAAGCTGTGGGGGGTTAGAGGTTAATTTTACTCCCAGTGGCAGGAATATTCAAAGCAGTCAGTCTCTTGTGAAAAGTACAGTTTCATTATTTAAACAGCTGAGTTTCCTGCAGCCACTGGTCTCTAGCTGTATAAACCACAAGTTGTTTTTTTTTCTGGTGTCCCCACAGCCCTGTGTCCTGATGCTTCAGGAGCAGGGCTGGGAGAAGCTGCTGTGCCTTCTGATGCCCATCAGGCCAAAAAAGGGAAATTTCATGTAGCAGTTTGCATCAGGGAACATTTTGCAGCTCTCTGTGAAAACAACAACAAAAAAAGAATTTTATTGCTGCACTTGTGAGTGGTGGGATGACAGCCAAGGGCTGCTGAAACCCTGGCTTCTCACTTCAGCTACCACTTTACAAATCAAACATAGCAACATGGAGAATTAAATAATAATAAATACTAAATTGAATTAAAGTGCATAAATAAATAATTTTAAAATAAATAATTCAAATGCTCCCGGCAGTGCTTTGTCCTCATGGCAGCGGGCATAAATTTCCTGGGGTTTATCCCAGCTCATGAAAAGTCAGGCAAGACACAAAGTGTGAGGTACTTGGGGGTGGGGGAGCTTTGAATACACATCCTTTATCTCATCCTTCTTGTATCATGAGCTCCCCAGAAGCCTGGCTGAGTGGTTTTCCCCACTCCCCATCAGGCTGGGGGGATCCATCCTCCCCTTGCAGCACCTGAAGGGAAGAGCCCCACTCCCAGGTGTGTTTGCAGGGAGGGGGGAGGTGTGAAGGGAGCTCAGTGCTCTGCACCCTAGAGCCTGCTGGACACCCCACTGCTGGGGTTTCTGTCCCAGTCATCCACCCCAGAGTGTCCCCTGCTCTTGTCACTCCAGCTTTGGTTCTGCTCTTCACCCGACCATGAGGTCCCCCTGTGCCTCCAGCTCCCTCCTCTCTCCTCTGGCTGGCTGCCCTGCTGATGGGGATACCTCATTTCAACTCATCCTTCCTACCAAACCTCAATTCCAGCTTTTCCTCTGTTTTAAAGCAGCCCCAGCCTGAGCTGACTGCCCTTGGCCAGTCTGGGAAGCCCAGACTTGGGGATTTTTTGGGTGGCTTCATGAGGCAGTGAACAAATCCATGGCAGGTTTACATCTCCAGTGTCCCAGGCCTGTAACCTGGGAGATGATTCAGCACTGCAGTGACCTGTATTTTATAAATATAAGGCAAGATCCAATAGTTGTACTTCATGGAAGGAGCAGTGCTCTCAGCCTTCCTATGGCTGCGTGGTGGAATTCCTCCCCTTCCAGGCCAGATCCCACCTCAGGAGAGGCACATTCCAAGCTGTCCTGGTGGCAGGAAGCATTGCTGGGCTGGGGACATGGGATCATATGGATAGAGGCTGGGACTGAGGAAGGAGGAGCAGCAGCTGGAGGAAGGGAAAAGGGGGACCCAGGATCCAGGGGTGAGATGAGGACGGGAGGCTCGTGCCATGAAGCTGTCTGTAAAAAGGAAAAGCTGGGAATCAACAGCTCAGCTGAGTTGCTCATACTTACTGCTCCTTTAGGTTGGCTTGGAAAGAAATTTTTCAGCTGAAGTGGCCAAGCTATTTGTAAAACTGAGACATATGAAAAGGAGACAAGCTTTTACAGTTAAAAACTTATTTTGTCTAGTGAAGCATCTTAAACACCCAGCGTGTGGTAAGGTGGCTCCATTCCTGTAGCAGGCTGCCTGGGCAGATGTGGAAATGCTTCCAGGCACCTGTAATTCATGCCTTGAACACAGCCAGCCTGAGGAACTTGCCCATCCCCTTGGTACATCTGCAAGAGCTTCCTCAGGGCAGGAGCTGGGAGAAAGAATTTTTCACGTTCTGTCTGCAAACCCCCAGCCAGGGACCTGAGCTGAATTGCTGAAAATATGAGCTGGTAACTGCTGCAGGGGAATTTCTTTCCTCACTTCACTGCCTCGGGTTTCATCCTTCTCTCATGCTTCAGGGGAGGAAAATTGTGATGCTCAGGGCGTGAAGGAGAGCCCAGACGTGCCGGGGTCTGGAGTCAGGATGTGCCACAGCCCCATCCCCATCCCCTCTGTCCTCTGGAGCTTTCCAGTCCCTGCCCATCCCTCCCTGCTGCAGGGATGTCCCCAGGGCTGTCCCCGGGATGCTGCCCCTCGGCACGGCCCGGGGAGGGATCTGGCTTGGGGCAAACATCTCAAGAGACACATCAAGGGTTTAAAATGCTGGATCCCTGGTGCTCAGGTGGCTGCCCAGCCATGAGCCCTGCTGTAGGATTGCCCCCAGGCAGTCAGCTGTTGGGGATGGGTTTTTTCCCTTTTTTCTTTTTTTCTTTTTTTCCTTTTTTCCTTTTTTCCTTTTTTCCTTTTTTCCTTNAAGAGACAGGTCCAAGGTTGGGCTGGATGAGCTTGGAGGTCTCTTCCAAGCTAAAGATTCTGTGCTGAGCCCCTGTGCCAGGTTTCCCAGGGAAGCTGTGGCTGCCCCATCCCTGGCAGTGTCTCAGGTCAGGTTGGATGGGGCTTGGAGCAACCTGGGCTGGTGGGAGGTGTCCCTGCCCATGCAGGGGGTTGGCACTGGGGGAGCTTTGGGGTCCCTTCCCACCCAAACCAGTCTGTGACCCTATGAAAGGAGGGGGCCAGCAGATGCAGTGTCCTGGATCGCTTGGAAGATGCAGGTGGGAGTGGTGGGGGAAGGATGTGAAGTTTCCCAGCAGTGGGGTTTCCTGGTGGGAAGCAGTGGGTGCCTGGCTGCAGGCTCCTGGGTTACAGGACCAGGATGCAGCCCTGGCACCCCCCTTGCTCCCCAGGCACAGGGGAGGGGTGGCAGCAAACACTTCACTGCACGGAAGGCACAATTTGCCAATGTCAGCCCTGCCCCAGAGGTGCTGGAGCCTTCACACTTGTGCCAGAGAAGAGATTGTTTCCCAGGGACAGGCTGACAAGCCAGCAGGAAGAAATCCTTCCAGGCCTCAGGGCAAGGAAAGTGCTGGATGCTGGACTGAGGACAGAGCATCTTGGTGCAGCAGCAGCCCCAGGGAGGATTAAATGGCCCGAGCATTGGCTGCTCCTCTGTGGCATCCCTCAGGTTTGTATAAATCAGTCTTTCCTTTAGTCACCTCATCAGTTCCCTCCTGGCTTCACTTCCCTTGCTGACACAGGGGCTCTGGTTCATCTTAGAAAAGCTTTTTCTGGGTGTTAGATCATTTTTCAGCAGTGAGTGCCATGGGCTGTCATCTGCCAAGGATGGGGTTCCACTTGCTTTCTGCTCTTTGGCACCACACTGGATCCCTTCCTCCAGGCAGAGCTTCTGTTGCTGGAACCAGTGTTACCTCTTTACTGGCGTGGTTGTAGTAATTTTTGTCAAAAGCCCCCAAAAAGGTTTAGAGACTGGGTAGAAGAAAAGACAGCAGGGCTTGGTTACTTGAAGTCTAATAGCTCATTGTCAGGAAAGTTCTGGCTTCACCTCTGGGTTAAAACCTGTTGATTTCTTTCCTGGTTACTTGCAAATGGGCTTTAAAAGAGAGGAAAAGGGGAAATCTATTCTGCTGAAATACTTGGATGCTCTGCAGTGTTTTCAGCTGCAGAAGGAGGTGGGAGATCAAACCAGAAGCACTGAGATTCTGTTTGGGCACTGACCTGAGCTTTGTAATCCTGACTCAGGGAAGATTTCCCTTTCCCTCAGCCCCTCAAGCATCCTCAGCCTTGCTGGCCAAGCTGTCAGCCCTCCCTTGCTAGTTTTGAGGCTGGTGTTTTGTCAGCTCAGAGAAAGGAAAGGAACAGCCTCAGAAACAATTTTACTCTTGCAAAAAATCAGCAGTTGGGTACAGAAGAGAAACCAAGCCCCGTGTTCACCAGCTCCACATGGAGGGACAGAAATCCCTGGGCTTCAGCAGCAAAGGTCCCCCCAGCACATGCAAATGGTATTGGCTTGGGTTTTTTGGGTTTTTTCTGTTTTTTTTTTTCCACCAAAGCTTTTCCTAGATTTAAAAAACTCTATTTTGGGGTGCAAAGCATTTTTTGTCAAGCTTTTGAACTTGAGGTAGGATGGGTTTTGTTAACTGCAGAAGGTATTATTGAACTGGAACTCCTCCTTTCTCTGCTGCTTGGATCACAGTAACAACAAGACAGAGTAATAACACTTAAAGCTGTGGGGGGTTAGAGGTTAATTTTACTCCCAGTGGCAGGAATATTCAAAGCAGTCAGTCTCTTGTGAAAAGTACAGTTTCATTATTTAAACAGCTGAGTTTCCTGCAGCCACTGGTCTCTAGCTGTATAAACCACAAGTTGTTTTTTTTTCTGGTGTCCCCACAGCCCTGTGTCCTGATGCTTCAGGAGCAGGGCTGGGAGAAGCTGCTGTGCCTTCTGATGCCCATCAGGCCAAAAAAGGGAAATTTCATGTAGCAGTTTGCATCAGGGAACATTTTGCAGCTCTCTGTGANGTTTCAGGCTGTGAACCAGACTGGGGAAGGAACTGCAACTTCTTCCCATTTCCAAAGTTTCTTTTTCCTGCAGGAAGAGGTGGATATTTCTATCTCCCCCTCCTTTTCTTACCCTTTGCCTTCTCTGGCATTCACTCTGATAACCACCAAGAGGAATAACAATTAATAGGCAATGTCTGTGTTCCCTATAATTGCATTGTTCAGCAAGTGACCTGATGACATAAAACTTCAGTGGTGTTTTTTCAGCAGTATTAATAATTTCTCCTCCTATGAAACTGGTATTTGAATTTCCCAGGTCTCCACAGCTGTCCAGTAGATATTTCATGTAAAACATGCAGCATTTGAAATGTTTCCAGCCTTGGGTAAAGGTCTCCTCCAGCCCCTGTACAGTGCTCTGGCATATGATGTGACTTCAGCCTTGTAGTATGCAGGAAAGAAATCTGCTCTGATGAGCCACGTGGCAGAGAGTTTCTGTAATCTATACCATGAGGTCACATTTCAGTGCCGGGAGCAAACGAGATTAAAGTCATGATTTAAACCACTGGAGTAAATATAGTTTTTACATTAGCACACTGCAGGCCTAGCTTGGGTGATTATGTCACAGGATATTTTTTTCTGAATTGTCTCCAATAAAATCTTAAGGCCTCCCAGTTATTATTATGGAGATGTTGCTCCAGCTCAGCAATGAAATTTCCCAGAGCGTTGTTTGATTTTTTTTTTAATCAGAATTGCGAGTAAATTAAATGTTCCCTGAAGTTAAACCAGTTTGTCCTCATGCTGAACCTTCTCTGTGAAACCAGATGGGCACTATGGACTGGGGATGTGTGTGCTGGATTTTAGGTATCAAGTCAACTGGCTTCTTTTTTTTTTTTCTGCAGAACCTTGGATCCTCTTATTTGAGAGCAGATTAACTTTACCTTGCTCCATGTGAATGTGAGATGCTTTTCTCCACTGCTGGAACAAGGCTCCTGTGTCACCCCACAGCTGGGATGTGCTGAGGAAACACAGTTCAACCCTTCCCATGCTGCAGAACCAAGGTGTCAGGAAGAAAAACTGTTGTAAATCAGGCTCTGGTAGAGACATTGTCCTGCAGGAAAGGCTTCATGGGCTAAGTTTAGCCATGAAAATTAACAGAAATACCCACAGCAGGAACGTTTCACTTTGACCAAAGAGAAAATTGTTCCCCTATTAATCTCATTGTGTCTTCCAGTAATAAGGCTTCAAACTGAACCTGGCCCTAAAGCTTCCCTGAGCAGCCAAGAGATAGCAGCCAGGTGCTTCATAAAGCCAAGGCTCTTACTGTTTCTTTTACAGAGGCAGGAGGCAAAGCAGCCAGCCTTCTGGAAACAGGCTAGCAAGTGCCTCTGGCCCCTTCTCTGTCCCAGAATGTATTCTTATTTTGGTTCATCCTGTCTGAAACAGGGTTGTAATCACAATGGTTTGTTTCTGGTGCAGGTCCTGAAACATCACCACTGCTAAGGCAGTTGGAAAGGAGGAGGGACCAGTTCCAAGTCTTACCCAACAACAAAGCTGAGATTTTTGTGATGGGGAGCTCTCAAAAAACACAAGTCCCTTTCCGTGTGCTGAGCCACTGCACAGGACCCTGTACGTAAGTTTCTGGGTTTTTTCCTCTCATCTCTTGTCTGCCTTTGCACAAAAAAACCCCACGTTTTGATGGTTTGCAATAAACTCAAGCAAGCTGTAGGTGTGCTGGTTTGGGGACAGGACCCAGGGCTGCTGGGGGAAGCAGACATCTCTGAAGGCTGATTCACCAGCTGGGGCTGGAGGTGGCCTGCTTG
Organism: Florisuga fusca; assembly: GCA_038090715.1. Lineage (NCBI taxonomy): Eukaryota > Metazoa > Chordata > Aves > Apodiformes > Trochilidae > Florisuga > Florisuga fusca. The sequence continues at coordinate 2,090,693 of JAAWXA010000028.1, forward strand.
GGTTCTGACTGCTGGGAAACCTCCAGCACTGTCCCTGTCCCCTCACCAGCACTGCCCAGGATTCCTGCTGCTGTTGCTAAGCCTCTGCTTCCTTGCTGGTTCCTAAACAAGCTTCAAAAATATCTTCGAGTGGGTGAAGCTATCCTGGAGAATGTCTTTATAGGAAGAGTCTAACATAAGCCCTGAAAGGGGACAGACCAACCATTTCAGGCTCTTCCTCCCTCGTGCTTTTCTGCTCTGCTCCCTTCTGCCTCCTTTCCTATTCCTGTTGTGTGTTTTTCTTTACACTGTTGGGTTTTTCCATCACCGAGGCTCCTTGGCAGGCACAGCTTTAGAGCATGGTCCCAGCCATCACTGATTTGCAAGCTTTTGTTTCAGCTCAGAAACACTTGTGTGCTGCCTTTTGTCCAAGGATCTGATCTGGCATCCTATCAAAGGAGGATTTACAGAGCCCACAGGGAAACGGGAGCATTTTAGGATGCCTTCTAACAGGCAAAAAATTGAATCACACTGGAGCAGGTGTTTATGCTAGAGGTGGCAAAACTGGGAAATGAGATCCCAGGATCTTGAGTCCTGCTTAAGGCTCTGTTACTGATGATTTCTTGTCTGTGACCATCCCGTGTCATCTGTGTAGTTTAAAGCTTGGGTCATTGTAGCATTAGGGTATTTCACCCCAAATCATTTGAGGCTTGGTTCAGGGTCTGCTTTAAGTTACTCTGCTGCAAGCTGGCATGATGAGTCTCTTAATATTTTAATTTATTTTATTTTACAGCCATAGAAATCATGGTGTTGGTAGAGAAGCTCTGAGGTGAGATGAAGAAAATGAAATTACCACTCCTGCTCTCCGGGAGGTAGTGAGGCCTCAGTAAACCCTGAGTAAACCTCAGTAAACCCTGAGTAAACCTCAGTAAACCTTGAGTAAACCTCATCAAACCCACCTGATGCTCCCCTGGGCGCCGCGGGGGATGCCCTGGGGAGAGGGGGACGAGGGTGAGACAGCCTCGGCCAGAGAGGACGTGAGCAGAACCGGGGGTCGGAGGTGGAAGCAGTGGTGGGGAAGGGACGGACGGGACCGAGGGCGAAGCCTCCGCGGGGTTAGCGGCGATCCCGCCTCATCCCGGGCCCTGCCCCCTCCCCAGGGGACGCGGGGACCGGGGGTGGCGGTGCCGGGGAGGCGTCAGGCGGAAGGGAAGCGCCCGGCAGAGGCTGCGAGTGGGCTCCGTGGCCGTCTGAGCATGCTCCCGCGGGGGCAGCACCGGGATATATAACGGTACCGGAGCGCCGGCGGCAGCAGTAGCAGCGGTTCGGCTGAGCCGAGGGGACGCTCCGATCAGCACCGCGCTCCGATCCGAACCGCGCTCCGATCAGCACCGCGCTCCGATCAGCACCGCGCTCCGATCAGCACCGCGCTCCGATCAGAACCGCGCTCCGATCCGAACCGCGATCCGCATCGCACCGCATCGCAAGGGCATCGCACCACGCTCCGGGTCCGGCCCGCTCCGCTCCGCACCGCACCGTAGGGCACGGTAGCTCTCCGGACAGCACCCGCTCCGCACCTGACCGCGTTTCTTCGCTCCGCTCCGCGGGCTCCATCCCCTTGCCCGCCGGAGCCCCGGCGCCCGGCACGGCCGAAGCAGCGCAACCCGGTCCGCCCGGTCCGCCCGGCCCGGCCCCCGCGGCGGAGGCTC
>JAAWXA010000028.1:2093017-2114327 GCA_038090715.1 Florisuga fusca
CTCAATGCATCTAAAAAAGAATTTTTCTATTCGTTAGAAGAAATGAGCTGTTTTAGATGCATTGAGCTGCTGGATTTGTATTTATTTTTGCATTTAAACTGTTGACTGCATTTATTTAATATGTTTCTACCTGAATGTCTGTTATTATTTCCATAAAAGAGTAATAAAAATGATATATTTGCACAGTATCTATCAGACTGTCCTTATTGCAGGGGTCTGTCCTCCTTCAGCTTCCTTCACCCCTTTGCAGGCTGATGGGAGTTAAAGGCTGTCACCAGCTAATGCAGAAGCAGTCACCCTTTCCTCGGAGAGATTTTTGCAGCCCATACTGTCAGGTACATGCTGATGAAACAAAAACCCGGTTAAAGTGATTTTAGATAACTATTTGCTTGTTTAAAAATGACTGTGTTAACCTAGACTGATGTTTATGAGTGTTTCAGGACCAGTTGTGTCCAGTGCAGCTGGGCAAACCTAGATGCCTTCACAGAAGTGCACTTTATGCTCTCATCCAAGTTGCTTTTTTCTCTTCTGACTCATGAATTGTTCAGTGCTGCAGAGATGCTTGGTAGCTGGCTACAATGCAGTTTAATTTACTGGAGCAAGTGGTACTATGCAGGCATGCTTCTCTGGGAGTTCAAAAGCAAGGGTGTTTTGATGTGGTACAGACATGAAGTTCTGTGGGGCTTCTCAGTGTGTGCATGCGAGTGTATGGAAGATTTTTATAAGATTTTCTTTCTCTGTGCTGTATGCCCAGGGAGGTGATGGAGTCGCCTTCCCTGGAGGTATTAAAGAAACAGGTAGATGAGGCACTTGGGGAGATGGTTTAGTGGTGCAGGACTGATGGTTGGGCTTGATGATCTTGAAGGTCCTTTCCAGCCATGATGATTCTGTGGTTCTGTGTGCCAAGGAGCATTTGAAGCTCCCCGTAGTAGGAAGAGCAAATTCCCAGACTGGGAATATTTCCCCTGAATTTTCTTTATTCTCTTAAAATATTCCTGTGCTAAAAGTATAATCCCATGGTAGGGATTACTGCTGTCATTCCAGCTCCCTCTGGCAGTTGAGACTTTCTGGTTATTAGGTGTTAGAGGCTACAGATCATTATCCTAATAACTAACAGTTCTGTTAACAGATTTTCTGGGGAGTTGCAGCTTTTCTTCTTGCCATCATACTGATAAACAGCATTCTGTGAGCTCCTTGCTGGAGGGTAGGGGCTGGGGCAGAGGAGAAATGATGCAGGTGGAGAACGTGGTGTCCTGTTAGGGCTGGCTACTGTGGGCTTGTGTTCTCTGGCCACTGAAGCCCAGCAGATGACCTGCTTGAGGAGCCTGGTGGTGGCTCCCAGCTCTAAGGCAAAACTGAAGCCTGCCTCTAGTTTAAAGCTGAGGAAAATCAGGAAAATCAGGGAGGGGAGGGGGAGAGAGGGCGAAGCTTGGTTCTGGAGAGGTCCTTCTCCAACTTTCATAACTACAGGAAGGGTTTTTAAAAAAAAAAAAATAAAATCCATTGCAGTTGGAGAGCCAGCACCAGGGGAGGGGTTTGTGTGCAGCTCAGCAGGTAAGGAAACAGGTCTGGGCTCTGGCCCGTTCTCATGTGGGGTTCTCAACCACCCCCCCTCTCCTCCCCTGCATGCAGTCTGTGAGCCAGCTTCTCTCCCCTGGCTCTGAGAGCCCAGTGGCTGCTCTGGGTGTAGGCACAGTACATCCATACACAGTATCTGTGTGCAAGACAAAGCAACTTCATCTCCAGCTTTCAGCCAGGGAAACTGCTCTGCTAGAAACCACCCGTTACTAGCAGCTGGGCTAATTTCCCCCGAGAAATTCCTGATTCTGGGAAGCTGGGAGTTTCGTGGGTTTGAAACATCCCTGGGAACTCTGTAGCCGTGTGCCCGTCCGTTGCATAATGTTCACAAGGGGCTGCTGAGCTCTGTAGGATTCCCGGAGATGCTCCAGCATCCTCCCCATGCTGCCGGTTTCACTTTGCAGCCCCGGCTTTGCTTTCAGCTCTGGCACCGATCCCCCTGATCCATCAAGCCTGCGGTGGCTTGGGGAGGCTGCAAGCTCCCGATCCTCTCTCTCTCTCCTCAGCTCCTGGTTCCTGGCGAGCAGCTGGGGTTAATTTCAGGCCATTTGGGGTGTCCCTTCCCCTCCCTGCTGCAGTCACGCAGGAGGAGGAGGATGTGCTGCACCAAGCCAGGAGCAGAGCACCCGGTACCTGCTGCCTGGGGGAGAGAGAAAATGGCCATGCTGCCTTTTCTGCTTCCGAGAGGTCAATGTGGGTGTGAACGTAGAGGAGAAAGTGGGTTTGAGAATCTGTTGTAGGGTAGTGTTGGAGGGGGTTAGGCTGAACAAGTAAGTTTCTCTTCAGCAGATCTTTGTTAACATTTTGCTGCTCTGTCTCGAAGTGAGGAACACGGGAGATGCCAGTGCTAAAGATAGGAGGGCATTTATCATCCAGACACTTACAGTCAAGTCAAAAGGGTGAAAAGCCAGGGTGCTTTGGCTCTGTCCTGGAGAGAGGGCCTCCTGAGTGCAGCTGGAAAAATAAACCTGCTTTCCAGGCTTCCTGTGCTGCTAATTTCGAAGGTTTCTCTTGCAGTGTTGTTTGGTTTTTGTTTTGTTTTGTTTTTTTCATCACAGACATTTGTCCTGTAAGGATTGAAGGGAGACCTATTAAATTCACTTCACCCAGGGTAATGATTATACCAAAGCATTTTGTGTCTGTCACCCACTACCCAGGCTGGAGCTGTGGGTTGTACATTTCCCATCAGCAATTCACAGCTTGAAGGCATTCTGCAGATGCCACTTATGGTGATGCTCAGGATGGCAGCGAGTAGGCACCAGCATCTTACGTCTGCAGAGGAAGCAGCTGGGAGCCAAACACTCAGGGAGCAGCAGGATGAGTCTCAGGGGGGGGAGGGAAGACTGAGCACCCCAGCTCTTTTTTCTCCAAATCCCAGGAAATCAAGCAGCAGAATTTGCCTTTAATGCAACCTGTGTAATTTTACTGTTGTATTGCTTCCTGCATAAATCATCCTGTCTGGTGGGGTGAGGAAAAAGATCTAACTTGAGAGCAATTGTTTTATTCTCTTCTTGTTTTGTGCCCTGTCCCCTTCAAGCTCCCCCTCTGCTCTTGTTGAGATGCTGTGTTAGTGCAAAGCTGCTGATGCTGTACCCTGCACCTGCTGCTGGCCTGGCAAAGCACAGGGAGGATCTGAATGGTGGGGTATCAGTGCTCTCCTGGCATCATTAAATAAATGAATTAACAAATAAAGTCCTCTCTGTGCATCTTACAGGCTTTTCCTGTTGGTTTGGGTTTTTTTGGTTTGTTTTTTTTTTGTGTGTGTGTGTGTGTTTTTCTTTTTTTTTTTAATGTTGTTGAGCATTTTTTTGTTGTTTTAACTCCCAAAACACTGTAGTTAAATTTGACTCAATCAGTTCCTGGAAGACTCCTGGGTGCAATTTAATGTCCACTCCAAGGAGATTCTCCTCTCCTAGCTGTGTGTGCACAGCTCCTGCTGCTGTTGCTGTCTCATCTCTGCCTTTCCAGTGGCTCACTGGGGACACTTCAAGGTAAACCAGTTTACCAGGAATGAGGATGAGAAGGTGCTTCTGATGGTTTTTTTTTCAGGTTTCCAAGCTGAGATCTGGAGAATGAGTTTGCTTTGGGAGCTGACTTTTGGTGAGACATCTCCTGCCCCTCACCATGGCTCAGATCCTGCAGGAGTGCAGCAGAGGGGCTGTGGGACACTGCCCTGGGTAAGAAACACCACGGGATTCCCACTATCAAACTCCCAGAGTAACGGGACCCCTGGGACAAACTTAGTTATCTATGGAACTGTCAGGGAACAAATTGCCAGGTGACAAGGGCTGAGAGGTGAGCTCCAGCAAACCTGGTTGCTGTGCTCCCTCAGATTCCTCCTGCCACTCCCTGGGGCTGGAGGGTTTTTTGGGTGGTTCTCCAGGATGTCTTCAAACAGCCTTGTTTGAACCTCAGCTCCTGTGGCGTAGCTCAGCCTGAGCTGTCTCATGCAAGGTGCACATGGGGCTTGCATTTCTGTGGGGGGAAAAAACCCCACCTTTGGGGAGGTGCAGACACCTTGTGGGGTGCAGTGATGCCCTGGCACCCTGGCTTTGCAGCTGAGCCACCTTCAAAAGAGCTTACCAGCTGTGCAGAGTGCTTCAGCAAGCCTGGCTCCTAACTTTTTAGGGATATTTTCAAAGATGTAAAGATGCAAGATAACATCCCGTGCAGAAAACAATCAGGTGCCCAGTGATGCCACGAGCAAGGGGAGCTCACCTTCTCCTAAAAGGAATAGCAGGACGTGGTCCTTCACTTCCAGGTGAGCAAGTCAGGTGGCTGATCTTGGGGGAAGTGATTAATGATGGGAATGGGTTAATTCCCAAGCAACATCTCATCCCACATGTGTGTGTGTGTCCCTGGGCTGTGTGGTGCTGTGTGAGTGCTGCTAGCAGAGGAGCCCAGCTCTTCAGTGCAAAGCACCTCCAGATGCTTAATTGAGAGGGCAATTAGTTTAAATGGTACCAGGGGAGATGGAAATACTTCCTGCATAACCAGTAACTGTGGTGCCAGAGCTGTGTAACCATTTCTTGTGCCAAAGCACCAGCTTTAAGGCTACTAAACCTGTGAACTTGGGTGGTGAAGCACTTTGGACTCCTGTGTTAGCCAATGTCATGGTATGTTACAAACAGCATGTGGTCAGACCCTGATTTGGGCTGCCCTGGTGTCAGACTGGCTTCAGTCCACCTGTACTCTGGAGCTGCTCTGGATTTGTCCCTTGAGAAGGGACATGTGAGTTGCTGGTGATGCTGAGCACATTTCTGGGCTGGCTTGAAGCATCCAAGCCATTGCTCCTCTGCCCCACCATGCCCAGGGTACTCTGAGGCTTCACACAACCTTACACAAGATTTACCAGCACTGGTAAATCTTTGGGGGCAGTGTGGATGTTGAATGCCTGCCTTGGTAGGGACATCTGTTCCCTTCTCCCAGATGGAGCAGGAGCTGGAATCAGCAATGGGGAGAGGCTGGGGGAGCTGGGGCAGGAGGGGAGGGAGCAGAAGAGTTTCTTTGAAACCAAACTGAGGTTCTCCTGGGTTGGATTTCAAACAAAACGAAATCTACAATGATAATTTATGACTCTGTCTTGAACAGATATTATTTGTTTGGAAATATTTGTATTGAAGAGGTTGAAGTTATTTATTAGGAACTGGTGAAAGGGAAGTCTTCTTGCTTGGCTTGACTTGAAACCCTGTGGTTGTGGAAAAGATATATATTTTTTTTTTCCCTTGTGGAGAAAATGACCTTTCTTGGGCAGGAGGGAAGGAGACTGGGAAGAAGGGAGAGAGGGAGGGAGAGAACACAGCTCGCTTGTGAAATGGCTCTTGGCTAATTCAAAACCATTTGAAGGATGTTTATGTGCTTGTTCCTTTTAAACTCAGCTTCTGGCAAGTCAGTGTTTTCCCTCTGAGAAGTATTTGGAGGTCCTGGCTGTGGTCATTAAGGATCCATTTTGGTCACAGCAGCCTCTAATGTCAGAGGGAGCCTGCACTCTGCAGAATTGAACCTTCCAGGGGAAACTCAGTGAGGTAACATGTTGGTTGTGTTGGTTTTCCCCACCATTCCTTATGGAAAAGCAAAGAGAAGGAAAGCAGCGTTGGAAGCAGAGGTTATCACCCCTGCTTACTGCTAAACATTTGCTGTCAGGCTGAGTTGGATGCTTTTCAAAAATACGTGGCTGGGAATGCAGGCTGGAGGTTTCCCAGGGGCATGGATGGGGTGTCCTGGTGACCTGCACTGCTCCTGTCAGCACCGGGGGTGGGCTGGGGGGAAGGATGAAGAAGTGCCAAAATCTGGAAGGAGGCAGCTCTGTCACTTTGCAGAGAGGCAGCAAAAGGGTTGGCTGGGAATGGAGCTGCTGGTGGGAAAGGAAAGAGAAAAAGAAAGGGAAAAGGAAAAAGAAAGGGAAAAAGAAAGGGAAAAGGAAAAGGAAAAGGAAAAGGAAAAGGANGTGGGAAAGGAAAAGGAAAAGGAAAGGGGGAAGGGAAGGGAAGGGAAGGGAAGGGAAGGGAAGGGAAGGGAGAGAGGAAGAGAAAGAGAGAAGGAGAGGTAAAGAAAGAGAGAAAGGGAAGGAAGGAAATACCCAACCTCAGTGAAATTGGCCTGCCCTGTCTGCCAAAGAAGTCAAAGGACAGAGCCTATTTTTAATCAGTTCCCATTACCAGCACCCTGAGTTAACTCACCCTTGGGATCCAATGGAATTAAACGAAGTTTTGTGTGATTTTTCTAGTTGTGAGGCTACACTGACATTTTTATGTGACATTTTTTCTCCTTTCCCAAAAGAAATGTTGTGAGAGTTATTAACCAACTTCTCCTTTCCTCAGAAAACCAACCCCAAATAAACAAGGCATTAGCTTTAGGACTTTAGTAATAACTAAATTTTGTAAATTTTAGTCATTAATGAGTTTTAGGGGTGTGTCTGTGTGTGTGTTTACTCCGGGGTGAAGTGTCCCTGTGTGTTTTTACCACGGATGAAGCATGGAAGCAGGCAGAGCAGAGGAGGTGGCAGGACTGCTGAGCTTTGGGCAGGGAGGTGCCCAAGGGGCTGGGGCATGGGTCCTGGGGCTCCTGGGCTCTACTGCTTATTTAGGGACAGAAAATGGGCCATGCACTGGGTGGCCCTAAGCAAGCTGCTTCCCTCTGGACCTCAGTTTCCCTGTGAGGAGAGTTGGGAACTGGTTGGTGGAGCCCTGCAGAGGGAGGTGTGTTGCTCTGCAGCCACAGGAGATGTGTTTGGTTGGTGATGGGAGGGGATTGGGGTTTATTCAGAGGACACATGTGATGTCAGGGTTTATAAATCTGCCTGCTGAGCTCACCTGTGCCAAAGAAGGAGGCTTTGCTCTGCTGGCAAGCCCCATGAGGAGCCTGGTCCAGAGGGGACATGCTGCTGCTCAGCTGATCCTTTGGGGACCTGGGGAGAAAAAAAGCATCCTGCCACTTGCTCTTCAGCTCTGCTAGGATTTCAGGTTGAGAAAGCTGATGAGTGGTGTCTGCATGTGGCCTTCTCAGGTGTCCCATCCCCTGGCTCCAGGGATCTGAGTCTCTGGCTCACCTCTCCCTGCTTATGCAGGGGTTCCATGGTATTTCTGCACTAGGGAAAGGTTTGTTTTGTCAGCACGGGTCTGGATCAGGGAGGGAGGAGAGCTTCGTGTGAGCATCCGAGGGAAGAGGGGGACGTTGCATCTGAGCAGGAATGTGGGTGCTTCAGGAGCTGACTTGCCATGAGGACACCAAAGCACGTGGTGGTTGTGTGGGTCAGCAGGAGAGGAGCAATGCTTTGTGTGAAAGAAGTCCTGACCTAAAGCAACACAGCTGAGCAGCACCAGGAGGTACCACAGAGTCCTTGCAGGTGGAGAGGTTGTGGCTCCACAGAACCAGTGGGTGACTGGGGTGGCTGCTGCAAGGGCTGAGCTGGTCTGGGGACAGAGGCAGGAAAGAAACAGTGAGGAATTTCACCCAACCTCCTGCAGACCAGGTAAATATCACAGGAAGGCATGATGGGGATGCTACGGGTTGGTACAATCAGCAGTGCTTCCTGAAGCAGCAACTCGGAGCACCTCCAAGCCTTCAGGTTAGACATTAGGAAGAAATTAGGTTGGAGATGAGGAAGAAATTGCTTGGTGTGAGGGTGCTGAGCCCCTGTGCCAGGTTTCCCAGGGAAGCTGTGGCTGCCCCATCCCTGGCAGTGTCTCAGGTCAGGTTGGATGGGGCTTGGAGCAACCTGGGCTGGTGGGAGGTGTCCCTGCCCATGCAGGGGGTTGGCACTGGGGGAGCTTTGGGGTCCCTTCCAACCCAAACCATTCCCTGATTCTATAACCCTTCATTTATCTGAATGTATACAGAGTATACAGATGCAGTGAGGAGGCACTTTGCAATAGAAATAATCAGGCATTCAAATTTTACAGCTCTGTAGGGTGCAACTTCCTCCCCCCATCCACTAAAGTGAAGCCTTAACTTCAAGGATAGAAATCAAAAGAAATCAAAAGGGTAAAAAAGGCTTGCAGATATCTAGGCTCTGGGTATGAGGAATCCATGATAAATTTAACTACCAGAAAGGCATTTCAGAAAGAATAAAAATAGCCAGCTTAGTTAAATAGTAGATTAAAGAATATTAGGTTTAAAAAGATACCCTGCAAAAAAGCATAAGTCATGTCCAAAGGGGAAAAACAGAAGGGATCATAAATGCTGGGATGTTAAATGTGAAATCATAATAAGACATGCTTAAAAAAGATTTTGAAGAATGGCTTGTAAAAGGCTAGAAGCTTCTGCTATAAACTTTTGCAAATACATTGGAAGAAGAAAGTCTTTGGCCCTCTGGCTGAATGGAGACTGAAGTTAATACTGAAGGGGGATAAGGCAGCATCAGAAAAGTTATGTCTGTTCCCTGCAACACTGTAAGCTCCCTGCACTCAACTATGAATTCAATACAAAATACTCTAAAGCAGCAATTACTGATGGTGAAAGAGATGCTGGAGTCATTGGGGATAATCTTGAATCAATGGCTACTCCTTAATGATTAAATTACATCAATGATGAAATTATTAGGAAAGAAACAAAGAGCAAAACAAAAAAATCAACCTGGCAACTGTCTAAAAAAAAAAAAAAAAAAAAAAAAAAAGCCTTCAGAAAAGTTATCTCTATTTCCTGCTGTTAAACAGAAATTGAACAGAGCAGCAGCACCTTTTCGTTTGGAAAAGAAAACCCAAGCAAGACAGGGGGGAGATGCAGGAATTCATTAATAGTTTGTGAAGATCAATGAAGGACTTCTTAATTTTTGCCAGTGGTAAATGAGCTGGAGCAGCATAGAAGGTTTGGGACAAACAGAAGCAGTTGCTCCCCTTGTGCAGTGAATAACACACGGTTGACTCTCGAGGATGCTAGGGATGCCAGAAAGACTTAACCTGCTCAGAAAGCAATGAGACAACTTCCCAGGAGGAAGGTTTATGGTAACCATCAGCTGGGGATGGGGAACAGAGGCTTCCCAAAGCTCCTGTGACCAGAGTGTCCCCTCCCTGCCCTGCAGTGATGCCCAGTGATGTCTCTCTGTGTCTGATTTTGGTGTGGAGGTTTTGAAGCAATTGCAAATCCAGCTTTATAAGCTGACAGCAAAGCTTTGCTGTCCTTGTCCTCCCGTGTCCCTGTGGATATGTGCTTTATCTCCTACCCTGTGCTTAATTCCTGCCTGGGCACTTGGAGACTGCTCTTCAAGCAAGCATCAGTGCCACTTCCAGAACATAGCCAAATAAAGCAGAAGCTGAGTGCCAGCATATGGTTCCTTTTCCAAATGCCATGTTGGTCCTGCTAGAGAAAACAGTTATTTTTATAGGCTGTAGGGTTAACATTTCAGAGGGCACGATTAGAAAACTAAAATAAATGTCCAACTATAAGGAACTGTTTGGCAATCCCTGAGTGACTCCGCTCAATACATGGAATTATACAGAGCAAGGAATAAACCACCCCAGGATTTGGCTCAGAGCTAGTAGCTGGAGCCCAGACAATAATAACAGGTAGACTGGAACTGTGTGTGCAAAGTCAGGATTGTGCTTTTCCCTGCTGTTACCAAATGTGCAGGGCCTATTTTTATCAGGTACATTCCCAGCTCACGTCCAAAGGGCTGGAGGCTCCCCTCACTGATTCCTCTGCTTCCTCCCCAAATGTGCAGCCTGGGCTGCTCCTCAGAGCTCAGCCTGACCCGTGTGCTGGGCCTGGAAAAAGCCAGGGAAATTCTGGAGAGGGTCCCAGTGTTGCTGAGCATATTGGACCCTCCTGCTCAGCTTGCTCAGCATCCCCAGGAGAACTGTGCTGGCAGCTCCTTTCTGCTTTAGTCCCTCCTGCCTCGGAGGAGCAGGGGGGGTGGCTGTCCCCCCTGGGTGATCCTGGACCAGCTGAGGAAGAGGAAGGCTGCTGCTGTCTCAGGAGTCCCTGGTGAGCATGGATTCCCTACAGAAACCACTGGGACTGGGAGGTCTTGATGGCTTTGCAGTATCAGGTTGACTTCTGAGACAGCCTTCAGGCTTGGGGTTGTTTTTTGTTGTTTTTTCTTCAAACATACTGTTCAGATTTAACAAAAACAAAGCAAAACAAACCCTCTTACATCAAGGATGTGTCAGGTCTGCCTCATCCATCCCCTGGCTCTTGGGAGCCCTTTGGATCCTGCCCAGCCTTAAGATTTCTGAAGCCTGCAACATGCTGCCATGTTCCCTGTGAGCATCTTGTGGACCTGAGAGGCACCAGAAAACCCCCACAAGGTCAGACTGCCATGAGCTGGCTCCTCTGGGCTTCTCGAGGCTCACTTCAGCCCAGGAGCTCTGTGCCAAGCCCCTCCTGGGCTGCTCTGGCTCCTTCCCTGCAATCTGGGGACTCCTGCCTTGCACCTCCTGTGGTCATGTCCCTGCAAAACGCCAGCTTTGGGTGGCTAAAGGAGCACAGGCTGTGTTCCTCCAAACATAAACAAGGCTGACATGATGTTCAGCTCAGCCTTCCCAAGTCCATTTTGTTTGTCAAGCCCTGGTTCACCAGGTTTGTCCTGCCCAAAACCTGCCCCAAGGGAGCAGCAGTGACACCTCCTCCCACCCCAATTATCACCCAATATCCTGGCTCTTTTTCCCATCAGCCCCAAGCCAACAAATCTCACAGGAAGCCCTCCTTCTACTTGATGGGAGTGCTGCCTGCCCAGGCTTCCCTCTGCTCCCCTCTCTGATTTACACCCCAGCAGATTCCCATTTTCTATTTTGCTCTCTCTTTCAGCCTGCCGTGTGCTCAAAGGGGACAGCACATCAGAGTTCTCAAAGCAACTGCTATTTTTTTACCCTCTCCCCCTTGGTGGCACTGATCTGAAAGCAGAGCTCTGTCCTGGGCCACCACATCCTTTGGCCAGCAGCTTCCACCCTTCCTAACAGGATGGGAGCATCACAAAAGCTGCCTGGGTGAAGGATGCCTGACCTAGAGAGGGGAAAAAAAACTTGTCTCAGCCTCTTCTCAGAGTTCCCTGGGCTGCTGTGGCCAGAATCAGACCTTCCTTGGCCTTCACTTTGGCTGCACCTGCAAAAACCTCTGCCTCATGCTGGGATCCTGGAGACTTCTCCTCCTACCTCTGAGTGCCCCAGCACAAAGAAGAATTAGGTGAAGGTATTAATAAGTTAATATCTAATGTTGGGATGTTGTGGGCTTGGTTGGTTTGGTTTGGTTTGCCAGGAGATGACTTGTTTATTTTTTACTGTGGTGCTGATTTTTGTTTTCCTGGCTTAAATAGGTGTTTTCAATTAAAAATGGGGGAAAAAATCTAATTTTGCCTCTCCTGCAGCTGTGCCTCATGAGAGGCAAGGCTCTGTGGCCTGATGCTGACCTTCTCTGAGTTGGGGTGTGTGAGGGCAGCTCTGTTCTCACCCTGGGGCATCACCAACTCTTCCAGGAAGGGTGATGGGGGGGGGAAGATTGGAAAGGGGGGTTGGAAAGGACCTCTGAGATCACCAAATCCAACCCTTGATCCACTCCCCCCGTGGTTCCCAGCCCATGGCACTCAGTGCCACATCCAGTCTCTGCTTAAAAACCTCCAGGGATGGAGAATCCACCCTCTCCCTGGGCAGCCCATTCCAATGTCTGATCACCCTCTCTGGAAAGAATTTCCAGAGGAAGGGTGCAGGGCTTGGAATAGTTCTTTGAAATTTTTGATCCTGTTGGTTTTTAAGGGCAATTCTTTCAGTGCCTTTAGTACCATGGGCACAGGGAGGGCTCAGGAGGCCTGAGGCAGGAGAGAGCATTTCTCTTTATGTATGGGCTGAGCAGAGAGGTATCCTGATGGAACAGGGTCTGACACCTGCCTCACTTCTGCACAGGAGACTTGCAGGCAATCTGCCTTCTCAGCCATGGCTCCAGACTGTGAAAAACATGAGTTCTGAGCAGAAAAAGTTTTGAGACTAAGCAAAGAATGCAGTTTGGTTTACCTTTTCCTTGTTTCCAGATGCAGCTTGTATCCTGTGGGGTACAACTATGTCAATAGTCTCAAGTACTTTTCTCTCTGTGGGGAGACTAGAAATGTGTTTTCTTTCCTGAGCAGAATCTGCAAAGAGAAAGGCTGGGGTTTAAAGACAGTGATAAATGTGTCTTGTGTAATTATGATAACAGCCCAAGCCACGGGGCCTTGGATGAAGCTGGAGTGTGTTTGGGGACAGGAGAGTGTTTGCTCTCGTGCAGCCCAGCTGTTTGCCAGGAGGCAGAAATCCTGCACTTCTGAGCTGGCACCCCTCTTGTGGGGTCTGCAGCTCCCCAGGGATGCCCCAAGCCCTGACCTGCTGTCACTCTCCCACACTGGGGATTTGTCCAGTGTCACCCACCTTAACACAGCCCCATCTGATGTCCTGGAGCAGGGGATGGCAGAGGGTGCTGAGCTGGGTGCTGTGTGTGCCATGGCTCCGTGCACTGAGCCAGGGGCTGCTGTTTCAGGGCTGCCTGGCAGCTCCACGGAGAATTTTGCTCTTTAAGCTTTCTGCATGCCCCACGGGGACATCTTTGCCCCTAGGTGTACGTATAGACCTGGCTATATATAAATTAGCAGGGTCAGAGCTCTATTTTTAGCTTATCTCAAAATGTTTCCCTTGCTCTGCACTTCTTGCCACTGGTTTCTAGTCCTCTCTCCTTGCTGGGAAAAAAAAAACAAAACAAAACAAAACCAAAACCAACAACCTTGTGGAGTTAGTAAGGTGTGTGAGCCCAAACTGGGGGGATCAGGGAGAAAAGAGTGCTATGGGACATCCCCACAACCATAAGCTGAGGTCTGCTAAAATATCCCTTTGACATTTCAGCTGAAGAAGTCTCTGGGACAATTCTTAGCTCTTAGGCTCAAAGTGCCCTGTGAAAGGGAAGCCCAGCAGCTGCCCTGGGCTGAAGGCACTGGCACTGGGTGTTGGGATGGGCTGGGTACTGTGGGACACTTATCCCAGCCCTGTAAACCTCTCCTGCAGTACAGGGTACTTACAGCTCTGTCCTCTGTAGGGCTGAGCTTTGCTTCCTCCTGTAGCTGGGGGGGTTTGGGGGTACAGATGAAGAGCAGCTCATTTGTCTTGTGCCAGGGTGTGATGTGTTTCGTGCTGCGTGATGGCTCCTGTCACCCCTTCAACATTTTCTGAGAGCCCTGACAGCAGTAACAAATGAAGTGTTAGTTCTGGGCTGTGGACCAAGGGGGGGGATTTCAAGGAATTTGCCTTTTGGGACTGGGTTTTCATCTTCTTTGAAGCCAGGCTGCCTTTGGAGGTGTTTGCAGGAGAGCTCCTGTGTCACTGCTGCTGTCCCCCCTGGCTGCATGGGGACAGGAGGTGGCTGCCCCAAAGCTGGAGCTGGGATACTGTGGCAGAGGGTGGCATGGAAGGGGATGGAGGGGGGACCCTGGGGGCTGTGACAACTCTCCTTGCTGTGACAGCTCTTTCTGTCCTTTCTCCTGGCTCTCTGGGGTGCTGTTTGAGAGGCACACACCCAGCCTGCTCAGCTGCCCCACTCTCATCTCCCTTACCTCTGTCACTCACCCTCGGTGACAAAGGCATCCCTAAGGGACAGATGGCTTTGGAGAAGGCTCCCAGGCTCCATGCTTTGCCAAGCCCTCAGGAGTTAGAGTGAAGGTGCTGAGCTGGGGCAGCTGTCTGGATACGTGCTGCAGCTCAGGAGGAGCTGATCAGCTTACCCTCTTGCACCAGGGGCTGACCCGGGTTCCATTTGCCTTGCAAGAGTCTTGCCCCGTCCCGTTACTCATGGGGGGTCATGTCACCCTAGCTCAGATCTGAGTCCCACCTCTTGCCTTTTACTGGAAATGTTCTGTTATTTGAGGGTTTTTAAATTTTTTTTCCTTGCTGTCTCAGCTCCCACAAGCCCCTGGTCTGGCAAAAATCTGTTTTTTTGCTTTTTATGACACTTTCCACGCTTCCTGGAAGAAAAAAAAGCTTGGAAGTCAGATTCCCATGTTTTCAGTAGGCTGGGAAAGGAGAAGGGAAATGCATCAACTATTAAAAAAATAATCATAATTTGCTAGCAGCTTCCTGCCAGGAGTTGATTTAAGAACACAGAGGCCTCACTGAAAGAGTGGGTCTGGTGGTCTGCAGGTGGAGTGTCAGCTGAAGTTTGGGAGAATTATTTGTTGTGGGGTTTTTTTGTTGTTTTGGTTTTTTTTATGCATGATAATCCTGTCCTCAAAAAGCTTTTCCTAGAAGCTCTATCACGTAAGTCAGGTGCCACGATATAATTTTAGCTTGTCTGCCTCTTACTGGTGCTCTTATTTACATACCTTTAGCTATTTTCAGTGCCAGTTGCACCAGAAGTTTATTATGGGTGATGTGAACCCTGGGTGTCACTTTTTTTTTTTTTTTTTTTCCCAGCTACACAGTAAGGAGAAGCAGCAGCAAATGTTCTCCCCACAGAGCAGGAAATGCACAAGGGAATCACATGGCCCCAGCATCCCTTCAGAAATTAAGTTTGGGGATTGCTCTGAGAGCTGCCTGAGACCACAGTCACCCCCTCCCCAGCTTTAGGAGTCAGCAAAAGTGTCAGTGGGGACGATGTACCCCAGAGCAAATGTTAAAATGCTGCAGCTTGTTCACAAACCAGACTGTCCTGGAGCTTTGAGAGGACCAGGATGGAAAAAACCTGCCTGGGGCATCACCAGCCTGTGGATGCAGCAGGGATGGATGATGGGCAGGGGAATGGATGAAGAGCTGAAGGAACCCTGAGTTTGAATTTTGGCCAGAGCCTGTTTGCTGCTCCCATCAACAGTGCCCCAAGTGGGAATTCTCATCTCCTTATTCTGCTTTAGTCAGGGCACAGAACAAACTGGGGTGAAACCCCAAAATAAGCAGCTCTCAGAATAGTCCTCTCCACACGTTCCACCTCTTCTAATGGCATCTCTTGAACAAGACTGCTTGTTCCCCTTCTCACCAGCTTCCAGAGGCTATTTTAATCCATTTTTAGTTGCAAATAGCATTTATCAGAGTCAGAGTGGGCTGGTTGCCAGCTCCTTCAGTTCTTTGACAGCCTTGAGGGGAAAGTCTCTAAAAACAACTGGGTGTGCTTCTCCTGCCTATTCCCCTGCCCAGGGGATTTTTGGGACATGAGAAGAGAGAGCAGAGCCCAGGAGCCAGGGCTTGGCTAATCCCTGCACTTCCCCTGTCATCAACAATTGTTCCCAGGAATCAGAGCTCTTCTTCCTGTCATCAGCCTGGATGTTTTCAGATTCCAGTTAGCAATCTGGAGGAGGCAAGAAGCAAGGTTGGGGGGGAAAAAAAAAAAAAAAAAAAAGGTTAGAGAGCCACTTGTTTCTGAGTCACTGCTTAGAATGTGACCCCAGCTAATTTTGTCCCAAACCCCTCTCTGACAGTCACCTCGGGGACACTGGGTGGCTTCCAGTGAGTTCACAAGCTTTGCTGGCTTCATAAACTGTTCCAAGTTATATTTTAGAAAATGCCCCTTCCAACACTGATTTGCATTCCTAGGGAAGCAAGCGTGGAACAGACCAGGAAGATTAAATTCTCCCTTTCCCTGGAGGTGTTTTGGTAATGGTCAGTATCCAGGCTGCTGCCCTGCTCAGTGATCTGTCTCAGGCTCTGGGGCTGTCGTCTTTCACCACTTCTAAATCAGTTTTAAAATATCTTAGGAATAATATGTGGTGGCCTGCTGCCTGATTTCCCCGGGCAAGGGGTGACAGGCAAGGGAGAAAGAGCAGCCAGAAGGATGGAGGGGGCCTGAGAGAGGTTGACATAGGAGAGAGGGAGGAAAATACTGCTCCATGTCCCAGTGTCATTCAGCATTTGTGACTTTGCAGACTTGATCCCCTCCTGATCCATTGGTACCTCTGGAATGGAAAGCCAGGGATCTGAAGTGCAGAGCAGAAGGGTGTCAAGCAAGGGCTGCTCAGGAGACCTGCTGAGCATGGGATACCCAAGGCAGCTTTGGATCCAGGACTGGCCAAACCTCAGCACAATAATGACAAATCCTTTGCTTTGCCATTGTTGCATTTCACCAAGAATATAAGGGTGCCTCTTCATTATTCTGCCACCTGAGACCCAACTATATGTTTTCCAGTGTGCAAAATGCACGTGTTTGCCAGTCATAATACACATCTCAAGGGTATATCAGAAATTAGATAATGTTGCTAAGTTCTGGTTTCTTTATTATTTAAAATGTGAAAGCTGGGTAGTAGCAGAACTGATCAGATATGTCCGTGTGTAGATGGAACCAAGCCATTAGGGAATATTAGTTTATCTTATTCTATTTTATTTTACTGGCTCTGTGAAGGAAAAAAGGAGTCTCAGCTGGAGGCAAGCAGGTAGGACACATTCCTAAATATTCAAGTTTGAATGCCAACTGAATGACTTTTGTTGACCTCCATCAGTGCATGGTCAGGGTGTTGTAATCTGTACATTTCTTGCCTGAAAAATCCCATAAATGTGGCTTATCAGTTGTGTGACATGCTCCCAACACCAGTAGGGCAGTTACACTTTTCCAGTGAAAAGCAGCCCTTTAAGGGGCCCTCAAGACCCTTTCAGGGTCCCAGCAAAAGCAAGAGCCCTTACCTACCAACTCCTGTCAGTTCTGTTTCACCCTCTGTTTCCCCAGGAGTGTTTGGCTGTGGAGTGGGGCAAGTCTTTAAACTTTGGTCTGGAAGGAAGATAGGATGATTGACTCTGCTGCAGGGACCTGCTTCTGCTCACTGGCTCCAGAATAATTCATTTATCAGGAAGGTGGAAGAGTTTTGGTCTCCTAGATGTCACCGTGCTTGTTTTCCCTTGCCTGGGCTTCCCCCAGGTGGATCTCTAATGGAAAAAAAAAAATC
The DNA here is from genome assembly GCA_038090715.1 of Florisuga fusca. NCBI lineage: Eukaryota > Metazoa > Chordata > Aves > Apodiformes > Trochilidae > Florisuga > Florisuga fusca. Next base: position 2,109,903 of record JAAWXA010000028.1, read on the forward strand.
CAATCTGCCTCCTGTAAAGGCATCCCTCTGTGATGCTGCTGCAATCTCAGGTGGGAAACCCCAGCAAGCATCTCCCCTCACACACCCCCAAGCCCTGCAGCAGCTCCTGGGCTGCCAAGAGCAAGCAGGGTGTTGGGGCCAGGACCTGCATCCCACTGAGCAGGCAGCCACTCCTGGCAAACTGCCCCACTGGCTTGGCTCCTTCCCACCTTGGTGCCCTGCCTGTTGGGCCAGCTGGAGCCTTGAGGAAGCTGCTGCTGATTTATAAGGTCAATAAATATCCCTGGTGAGAATGGAGATGAAAACGTCTCCAGCTCCGGCAGGGCTGGTGCCAGGAGTGGTGGGGAGCAGTCCAGATGGATGCAGGGAGACCTGGAAGGACCATTTGATGGTCCTTGTAATAGTTGTGAGTTACAGAGATGCCCTTCCACCCATGCTCATCCCTCCTGAGGGAGTGGAACATCTCCTGGTGAGGAAAGGCTGAGGGAGCTGGGGCTCTGCAGCTTGGAGAAGAGGAGACTGAGGGGTGAGCTCAGCAATGTTGAGAAATATGGAGAGGAGAGAGCCAGGAGGATGGAGCCGGGATCTGCTCAGTCATGTCCAGTGACAGGACAAGGGGCAGTGGTTATAAACTGGAGCATGGGTGATTCCATATGAATATTAGGAAGAATTTTTTCAGGGTGAGGGTGAGGGAGCCCTGGCCCAGGCTGCCCAGGGAGGTGGTGGAGTCTCCTTCTCTGGAGACATCCAGAACCCACCTGGATGTGTTCTGTGGGACCTGCACCATAATTTCCTGCAGTTCCCTTGGAAGAAGTCAGTTCCCAAGGCAGAGGCAGGAGGTGGTGTGCATGTGTACCAGGGGTGGCAGTACAGACCCAAGTCCAGGACTGCTTCTTGCTCCCAAGGTGCTGTCCTGCTGGGAGGCACAGCTCAGAGGTGGAAGGCAAACTTTGCTCTTTGCTGCCTTTGGCATCTCTTTTCCCAGCCTCTCCTCCTCCACCCTCTTGTACAGGGCACTTGGACAGAACACTCTTTTGGATGGGCTTCAAGACACCTTTTACAGCTCTGGGGTTTTTTTTCCTTTATAGGTTCCATTTACTGGTAAAACTTGCCTGAATTATGCATGCTTTCTACAGTGAAACAGGCTCAAGAACCTCTATTTTTAGTCCAGCTCTAAACAAGTGCAAGAATTACTGCCTGCTCCTCCTGCATCCATCTGGGGCCCTCTCCCTCAGCAGGGCTGTGCCAGGGAGTTGTTTGGTGGCAGCAACAGACAGAGAAATGGGACTATTTAGTCTCAAAGAAGCCATAACCTGCTTTTCCAGAATCATAAAAACTCACCAGCCCTCCTGATTTGTCACAAGAAGCTGATCTGTGACCCAGGCTGCTCTTGGAACAGGATGGCTGAAAAGTGTGCAGGATTTTAGAGGACTTCAGAAGGTTTTTTGGAGAGCATGAGGTAAATGTAACCAGAGAGTACAGCAGTGTCTGAGCTGTGTGTGCTGTTTACACACTGATGTATTTGTGCACCTGACAGATATTTAAAATGCACATTCTGACATCAAGAACCACACTTGAGAAATCATTTGCAATCATAACAAGGACTCCAGCTGCCCCGCAGTTGTGTTAACTGTGCTAAGGGTTCTTTACTCCAATATCTGTTTGTATAAAGCATGTATGTCCTTTCTCTCTGTTTTATACACAAGGTCATGTGGTGTCCATCCCAGGAAGCTTATGATCCAAGCTCAGCACTAAAGGATGCTGATCCTGGCAATGGCTGGAGGAGCCCACCCCCATGGGATGGTGATTGCCACACACCCACTCCCCTGGACACCTTTGGCTGCCTTGGACTCTGTATGTAACCTAAACCCTCAGAGACCATAAAGTTTTGAAGCCCAAGCAGAAAAACTCTGAGAGCTTATTTAGCAGGGTCTGAGCAGAGCTGGTCTCAGGGAGCAGTCCTTCCCTGGGCTGGGATGTGGCTGTGCCTCTTTTCATCCTTGCTGGGCTCAGGAGCAGCTCTGAGACTGTGGAAGAAAGAAACTACCTTTTTCTTTTTTTTTTTTTTTGTGCCCAGGGGCTGGAAAAGAATCAGCAAAACCAAACATGGGTAGGGACTTCTCCCTTGCCCCAGGCCAGCTTGACATGGCACAACCTCCCGGGTCAGAAGTCCCAGGGGTGAGTGCCATGTGGACATTTTTCCTCTCTGCTTCCTGCAGAGCATCATCAAGGCATCTTGGTGCTGCTTTTCTGCTCCTTATCTCTTCATCTGCAGGCTGGGATGAGAACCAGCTGGTGGTTGTTTGGGATTTGCTTTAGGAAAAAAAAAAAAAAACAAACCAAAAAACAAACCCACAACATCTTCTGTAAAGCATCACTCTGTTTGGAGTTCCTGTTTCCTTTCCCATCTGTCTGAGGAGCTGGGTTTGTCAGTGTCCCACTGTCCCTGTGTCCTCCCTCAGGGTCCCAGGGTGGCTGCAGCATGCAGGGGAGGGGACACACTTCTCCTGGGACTGTGTGCAGAGGGGCTCCTGCAACCTCCTTCTGTGTCTGTTGGCTCTGTTTCCCTCTGCTTATGGTTTCCCTCCTCCTGTGCTTCCCAGGTTTGAGCAAACCCAGCAATCTGAAAGCAAAACACCACTGCAACACCATCTGGTTCCACATCAAGGCAGCCCTCATCCCCTGCAGCCAGCTCTGAGCTGCAACTGGGATGAGCACCAAGGGGCTGGGCTGCTGGAATTCTGCACCCACTGCTGGAATTCTGCACCCACGGAGCCTCTACAAATACTCCAAAACACAAGGCACGAGGCCAGCTCTCAGAAACTGGGCAGAGCCCTCCCAAAGGTGTTTACCAAGCTCTAGACTGTAATTTTTTTACACCTTTTTTTTTTGTTGTTGTTCCCTGTGTTTGATTTTGTCAGAGTACAAAACTCTGCCTTATTTCTTCAAAAGGTGAGGACAGGGGCTGCTGTCAGTGGCACCAAAATGTTTATTTACTTCATTTTGGAGTTACGTTCATGCTCAGCAGAAAAGGAACAGGAATTCTGCTCTCTGTCCTCCTTTTTGTTTGCCACAGATGTCCTTTCTTTTCCTCCAGCTGATGGCAGCTCCATGAAGGGGTTAGAGCTATACTGTCCAGCTACACTGGACTTTTCATCTTTAATGAAGGAAACTGTGGGTTTTAGAATGAAAATTTCACTTTCTATTGTAACTTCTAATAGTAATTAAAATCTCCTTTTAACACAACTGTGCTGATCTTTCACCACCTTCAGAGGTCTTGCCATTCTTCCTGGGCACTTCTCATATTTTTAAGACCAGGGGGAATTTTATGGTTATCTGTTCTGACAAGGAATCTCACCCAATGATTTCTGCTTCAACGTTTCTTGTGATGCACTGTATCTTTGCAAAAAGACTGTTCTTTGGTTCAAGACCTCAAATTGTGGAAGCTCTACCCCAGCCCTCTGTAATGGCTGACAGCTTTTGTTAAATAGTATTCACTAAGGTTCAGCTGAATTTGTTTGGCTTCTGCTTTGAGCCACTACATCAAATGATATTCCTGTTGTGGTTTTTTTTTCTCTCCGCCTGATTAAAGAGCTCTAGTATTAATCATTTCTTCTTGTGCTGTTAATTATAGACAGTGCTCAAGTCATCTTTTGACCTTTGGTTGGATAAACTTGGATTGACCTTCTTAAGTTTCCTGCTAGAAGTGTATTTTCCAGATGCTGAATCTTTCCTGAAGCTCTTTCCTGACCTATGGCAATTTCTGTGTTGTTTTTAGGCTGTGGACACTGCCACAGGGCCACATACTTCTCTTTAGGTGCAGTGGAGCAGTGTCTGTCCCAGCAGCTCTGTTTAACTGGGGTAATGATGTCTCTGCATTTACTCCTTCCATGTCCAAGAATCCCATTTGTCCTAGGAACAGGATCACCTTAAGGATTTGTGTTTAACTGACTGGGGCTGTTCAGCCTGGAGAAGAGGAGGCTCCCAGGGTGAGCTCAGAGCAACCTCCCAATATCTGAAGGGGCTACAAGAAAGCTGGGGGAGGGCTTTGGACACAGGGGGGTAGGGAGAGGACAAGGGGAAATGGTTTCCAAGTGGGAGAGAGAGGGGAGATTGAGGTTGGAGAGGAGGAAGAAATTCTTTGGGGTGAGGGGGGTGGAGTCCCCATCCCTGGAGGCATTTCAAAGGCATTTGGACCTGGTCCTTAAGGACATGGTTTAGTAGTTGACTGTGGTCCAAGTTGGTCCAAGGTTGGGCTGGATGAGCTTGGAGGTCTCTTCCAAGCTAAAGATTCTGTGCTGAGCCCCTGTGCCAGGTTTCCCAGGGAAGCTGTGGCTGCCCCATCCCTGGCAGTGTCTCAGGTCAGGTTGGATGGGGCTTGGAGCAACCTGGGCTGGTGGGAGGTGTCCCTGCCCATGCAGGGGG
>JAAWXA010000028.1:2114345-2125316 GCA_038090715.1 Florisuga fusca
TAAGAGACAGCACAGGAAACCTTCCCTTCCCATGGAAGTGGCAGACCTCAGCATCACCACTCCCAGAATGCTAAATCTGTTCCCTGTTTTACCCATCTTCCTCAAAATAACTTTCTCTTTCCCTCCCTGCTGGCTGTCACCTCTCTCCCCTCTCTCTTTACCATCAATTGACAACCATCAGCAGCAGTATGGTGCTGTCTGCCATCATCTCTCATGGCTGGCCTTTGCCAACCTTCCCCAGCTGCCAGGCAAGGAACAGCTCACACACTGCTTCCAGCCTCCTTTACTTTCTTCCCCAATCTGCTATCAAGTGCTGCAGAGAGGACCACAGCTTAGCTTGGAGAGAAAAGGAGGCTTCTACACACAGTCAGTGCAGAGCTCAGCTGGATTATTAATGCTGAGGCTGACACAGGGAGAAACTGGGCTATAAGATTTCTTATAAATCTTCCTAGCCTCATGGCAGTGCAAGGAAACCTGACTGTGGTACCCATGTCAATGACATTATCCTGAACATCTTGTTCCAGCCTAGTAGTGGGGAAAATTGACAAGTTGAGAGCCCTGGCAAAGTAAACTCCCTTTTTCTACTGTAAAGAGTAAAAGAGCAGAGAAATGCAGTTTTCCAACACTTTTCTTCCTTGGAAAACAAGCATGTTTTTCTGCAGCTGTTTAACTCTGGATCTCTTGGTTGCATATGTTGATGATGAAACTTTGTGAGCTAAACTGGAGCCACTACCACAGCCAGTAAGAGCCAAGTCCATCCCATTCTGGCTGACCTATAAGAAAACTGGGGTAGGGCTTTTTACATGGGTGTGTAGTGAAAGGACAAAGGAAAATGGTTTCAAACTTGAAGTGGGGAGATTGAGGCTGGATATGAGGAAGAAATTCTTTAATTTGAGGGTGCTGAGCCCCTGTGCCAGGTTTCCCAGGGAAGCTGTGGCTGCCCCATCCCTGGCAGTGTCTCAGGTCAGGTTGGATGGGGCTTGGAGCAACCTGGGCTGGTGGGAGGTGTCCCTGCCCATGCAGGGGGTTGGCACTGGGGGAGCTTTAAGCTCCCTTCCAACCCAAACCATTCCATTATTATATACTATAATAATGGTATATAATATTGGCCAGAATCAGGTTTGGAATCATCCTTTATGGAGTTTCTCCTTGGTAAGAGACTGTCTTGCACTGAACACCTGTAACCATCACCACCCATTGCTACCATGTGAATTGTGCTAGTTTGGGTGTATTTACCACCACATTGCACAAATGATTTTTGTCGTGCTGGGCAGGCTCCTAGGTGGAGCTGTACAGCTGGGCATGCTCCTTGGCTTAACACACCCACCATTTTTGCATCATTTTTAGTGCTACCTGTTCCCTGTGAGCAATGCTAATTTTTCAGGTTGCTGTTTTACTCTGAGAATGCCAAGTGAGGCTGTAAATGCCTCCCCATGTAAATATCCTGATACATTTATCTACATTAAATAACGAGTGATCTCACCAGATACAGGACCAAGGATTTATCACCAGGCCTGTTCCCACGAAAACACGTGCACGTTTCCCAGAGGGAAAAGGGAAGCTGCATCTTTGGAGATAGTAAAAACTGAACTGGACAAGTTCCTGGGCAACCTGACCACCTAGTAACACCTGCTTGGGGCTTTGGGATGAGGTGACTCCCAGGGATCCCTTCCATCCCCAATTTGTTTGTAGTTATATAGTTGTGACTAACCAGGTTACTGTTTTTAATAATTGTCACTCTTCTCCCATGTGACAGGTTCCCAAGAAGAGGCCCCACAGGTTTAAGGAACTTTTACACCAACATCTGCTCGAAGAACTCCCAGTTTATGGATGGAGTAGCAGTTCATTAGTACAAACCAAGCATTCCTGCATTCCTGGAAAAGATGCCTTTCTCCAGAGGCTGCAGTGCTACAGGTGGTGCCTGCCATGAGGGGTGTTTCCTGGGGGTCGTGGCTGGCTGCAGAGATTTCCTGGGGCCTCTCTCATGCTCTCTGGCCAAAGGAAGGGAACCAGAACCTGAGGCTGGGCTGCTCCTTCATTCCCTGGGTCAGGACTACCAGGCTGGCAGCCTCCAGGAGAGGTGACTCCTCTCTGCCTGCTGGTGCTGGGCAGGGAGCTGCCTCCTCCCAGAGCAGCTCCTTACCCTGTCCTCTGGGACGTGCAGCAGGACAGGAGGAAGGAAAGTCACCTCCTGAAGGTGGAAGAAGGGGCTGCTCCATCTCCCTCTAGTCTGCACTCCCCAGGGCTTGTCCAGCCTCAATCAGGATTTGGGGTTTTTTGCCTTAATACCTATGGGAAATTCCCTTGCTCTGTCCTGTTGCATGGAATCCTGTTGTCCCACCCTTGGCTGAGATTTTTCTGTCCTCTTCCTCTCCAAGCTTTCCCTTCCAGTTCCCAGATCACTCTTGCTGCCCTTCCTGAAGTGCCTAAATTCCCAGGAGCCAAACAGGGATTCTCTTGACTCCAGAGAGACTGCACCCTACCCCTAACCCAAATGTTGGAGAAATGTGCTTTAATGCCAGAGAAAAGGCAGGAGGCAGCTGGGACCCCTGACATCTCCCAGAGGGGGCTGTGGGGTGACGTGGGGGACAGCAACCTCAGGGCTGTGTCTGTGCAGCCCCTCTCCATGAAGGAGGGTGCTCCAGCTGCCTCCCTCACTTGGATTTTCCTCCTTGTGTGTTCAGTTCTTGGTTTGCATCTTGGTTTGCAGCTGCAAGGTTGAGTGGGTGGCTTGGAGCTCCTGTACTCTCTGTGCTTTGGGTGGGTTTGGGTGGGTTTGGGTGTGCTTTGCAGAAGGGATGGGGCTGTCACGGGATGGCATCATCCCTCTAAATACCTGGTTTAGCTTTTACACCAGAAAATCTGATGAGATACAAGCTGACATCTTTTCTTCATCTGGTGAAAGGAAATCACGATGTTTGGGGTTTGGTTTTTTTTTTTTTCAGGGAAATCTTTTTTCAAAAACCTGAGAGTGTATAAACAAGGAGGTGCTTCCTCTGCTTTCCTTTGTTAGACTGTCAGAATTTTTCCCAGACCACCCGGGTTTCTGGTTTTCACTTGTTATTCCTTCTTTTGGATGACAACAGAGAAACGAGTTGACAGGCAGTGGTGTCTGAGGCAGGGAGAGAGAACTCATCTTTAAAAAAAACCAACAACTTCGCTGTGGTTTTGGGAGGGCTGGAGCAGTGCCCCTGAGTTTTCTCCGAGGGTCCTCCTATCCCTTAAGGAGACAAAATACCTGGAACAGCTGCTCTCTGGGCTTGTCCTTTGTGGCTGGGAAGGTGTGCCTGCATTTCATCTAAGGAATGTAGGCTACCCTCAAACTCCTGCTGACTTCTTCATGAGGTTTCTTCTGGACAAATCCAGCAGTTTGGAAGGCTGGGTGCAGGAAGGCAGCTGGGAGAGCTGAGGTCTTTGGCTTTCAGGGCAAGACCTTGGCAAATCACAGCAGGAGGCTACTCCTGGGACTTGTATAGTTGTGTTAATTGGAGTTTTAAACAGCAAAGGGTGAGGGACAGTGCCTGGGGGTGGTTGCACTGCTGGGTAACATGCCTCTGCCAGCTGGATTTGGGGCTGGATGGAGACAAAGGGGCTTTGGGTTTACAAAAGAGGGGCAGGGAGAACCTTAGCCATGAGTTGGAGGGTACTTGACTCAGGTGTAATTGGTCCCTATGTTTCAAAAGTCCGAGTTGGAAGAGATCCAAGCTGTGAAAAGGGAGGAGGATGGTGAGGAGTAACGGGGTGGGGAAGTAGGGAGGGAAAATCTGGAGCTCCCTCTGAAGGGAGAGGTCAGGTCAGTGAAAGGTTTCCCCATGCCACGTGTTAAAACTTCTGACAATATTCCAGCTCTTCTAAACATCAGCTATGCATTCTGACACAAGGGAGCTCAGGTCTGGGAGTTTTGCCTTGTCCACCTCCCTTGTCTCTTCTATTTGTCCTTCCTTCATCTGTCATCCTCACCCTCTGGCTGAACAGAGCTGGAGGTTTCCAGACTGCTGCTTGCAGAGCCCAGGGGCAGAGCCACTTAACCTGCTGCCTCCTCTCCTTTTTCCCATGGGAGTCTCCATCAGTGCTGGGAGGCACCCGAGGATGCAGGCACACTGGAGCACCCCAGGCATCCTCTGGTCCAGGCTGATCAGTTCTGTGGATGAGAAGCTGGTGAGTGAGAAAGGCTGGGAGAGTGATGGGGATGGATCCCAGGAGGGAGAGGAGGGAGTGGTGCCCAGTGTGGCTCCTGGAGGGAGCCAGGGAAGTGCTGAGCAAGGTGCAACCTACAACATCCACAGCAGATCCCAGTCTTGCCTGGGGATCACTGGCATGGCTTTTCCTCTGTCAACCTTCAGCACAGTATAGGGTCACAGAATGATTTGGGTGGGAAGGGACCTCTCAAGGTCAGCTACTCCAACCCCTGCAGTATCAGGGACACCCTCACCCAGATCAGGATGCTCAGAGCCTCCTCAAGCCTCACCTTGAACATCCCCAGGGATGAGGCCTCAGCCACCTCCCTGTTCCAACTACCAACCTCTTCCATTTTTCCACCACCCTCATAGTAAGGAGTTTTTTCCTAACAACCAGCCTAAAACTAAATCCCTCGTGGGACTATGTGTGGGAGGGAATAAAAGCCAAAGGCACACATGCTCACCCAGAGGGGATGAGAAGCCATGGATTCACCCGAAGGTTTCCTGGCAGCTGTGTGACAGCATTTTGTCTCTGTAGAGGTGAGTGTTGGGGTTGGAAGGCAGAATAATGCTCTGATAAGCACCTCCCCATGGATGGAGCTGCTGGGCATGCCATGCTCTGCTGAGTCCAGGCTGCAAGGTGTCAGACTCCAAGGATGGGACCATCATGGGTGATGTTCCTCTGGAGCCCAGTGCTGGAGCCTGGGTGTAGGGTCCACCCTCAGGCAGCAGTGCAGCACCCAGGAAAACGTCCCCTAAATGTCCCCTAAAAGGCTGTATCCTTCCATGCAGGCAAAGGCACCTTTCCTGGGGCAGACTCCCAGTGGCTGGAGCTCAGGGAATGCATCAGCCTCTTCCTCTTGTGCCACTGCTCGTGTGTTTCCTGCTCTCACCCACTACCTCTCCAAGAGGCAGCTGTGATAATCACAGGACTTCTCCCTCTCTGCCACAGAAATTGGGTATAATTGCTCTATTTCAGAGGCTTTAAGAGGTGCAGGGAGGGAAGGAGGCTGGGCTCTTTCTGAGGTTATCAGTCATCCAAAGCGTTTGGTGGATGGCACATCAGGGCTGGGAAATGACTCAACCATCCTTCTTAAAAGCAATCTTTGGGCTCTGGGAATAAAAATCAGAGGGAGAGGGCTGAGGAGGGAGGGGAAAGGAGACTTGAACAGCAAAGAGGGACACCGTGTTCCCTGCCCCTTGGGGCAGTGGGAGAGGTTTCCTCTCCCCAGAGCTGTGTCTGAATCAGCCCTTCAGCCACCAGGCTGTTCCTCAGCCTCCCTCTGCTCAGGGTCAGGCCAAAGGTTTCCCAGCAGGAAAAAGTGGGAGCACAGCCCTGGTCCCACCATCAGCAGCACCATGCTGCTGGGCTGCAGCATCCAGGATCCCTTAGGGAAGTGTGGGAATGGAGGGCTCTGACTGCTGGGTAGGACCCTTTTACCTCTTGCTTTCCTCTTGGTATTGAGATGTCAGCAGAAAAATCACAGAATGGTTTTGTCTGTGATTTTATAGAACCCTGGAATGGTTTGGGTGGGAAGGGAGCTCAAAGCTCCCCCAGTGCCAACCCCCTGCATGGGCAGGGACACCTCCCACCAGCCCAGGTTGCTCCAAGCCCCATCCAACCTGACCTGAGACACTGCCAGGGATGGGGCAGCCACAGCTTCCCTGGGAAAACTGGCACAGGGGCTCAGCACAGAATGTTTAGCTTGGAAGAGACCTCCGAGCTCATCCAGCCCAACCTTGGACCAACTTGGACCACAGTCAACTACTAAACCATGTCCTTAAGGACCAGGTCCAAATGCCTTTGAAATGCCTCCAGGGATGGGGACTCCACCCCCCTCACCCCAAAGAATTTCTTCCTCCTCTCCAACCTCAATCTCCCCTCTCTCTCCCACTTGGAAACCATTTCCCCTTGTCCTCTCCCTACCCAAACTTCCCCCATTTCCTGGCCCAAGGTGGGCTCAGAGGAAAGCTTCTCAGAGGGCAGTGATGGTTTGGAGGTCCTGCCCTCCTGCCACAGCACTGGGAGCATCCAGCTGGAGATACTCTTAGCCAGGAGATATTTCTCAACCCCACTGAGTTGCTCTTGCCTACCTGTGGGTCTTCTCAGGTCTTGTGTGACAAAGCACTGATGGCAGAACAAGCTGCTTCTCAGTGGGCAGAGCATGGACTGGCTGTGTTTGTTTTTCCTGCTGCCAAGGTCTTGCTTATCTAACCTCCATTTCAGTCCTGTTCTGCCTGGAAATATTCTTATTTATGCAGCTGAGGCAGAGGCCCTTTTTGTTTTAACTCTTTCAAGTTTGAACTGGAGGAAGAGCAATTCTCAGCTGGTGGCTGTCTCCTTGTGCTGTGGTGCCTGCTGCAGGGGTTGTACAGGGAAGAGCAGGTCAGTGAAGCCTTCTGTTCCTTGCTCACTAAGAGCCATGGCCATATACCTTTTACACATCTACTTAAATGCATTTTTCTGTGGCTAATCCAAACCTTCTTCCCCCCAAAATTCACCCCCAGGACAGTGACCATCAGGGGCTTCAAGCCTGATCCAAGGCAACAGCAAGGAAGAGCACCCAGAGGCAGGAGGGGCACCACATCTGGAGGTCTCTTTCAAGGCATCCTTGGTGTGATCTCAGAGGAGGTCTGGAGGCCATCTCCTGGGGGGTCACAAGCTTGGTCACCATCTCCTGGGGGGTCATGAGCTTGGTCACGTTCTTGCAAGAAGGAAACTCGTTCTGCAGACTCTGATAAGATATTGCTGTGTTCTGTCTTCACAGAAATAGTTTGAAGCTCAACAACAACAACAAAAAAAGAGTATTTTCTACATTCAGGAGGTGTTACTTTCTTAGGAAAGGTCACAGGTATATTTAATGCTTAAAGAAACCCCCCCCTGAGAGCCCAAAACTCTGGGAACCTTTGTCTGTTGCCTGAAGAGATGCTTTGACCCGATCCTGTGTGGTGTGGTTCTGTTACAGACAGAAATCAAAGCTGAAATATTGTGACTCTGAAGCCCTGGCATGCCTTACCACCCTCATTTCCAAGTGGCTTCCCAGGATGTTGAATTTATACTACCTCTGGGATGCTTTGCTTCTCTGTGCTGCAGTTTTACTGCCCATAAGTAAACCAGAGAGTGAGGTCTTCATGAGATTAATTCCAAGAACTTCAGCTCTGCAAGATAAATGCATAACTCCCATCCATCCATCAGTGTTTATCTTGTAGATTAAATCTCAGTTCAAGCTGGGAGGAAGTGTAAAGGATTAAATTCCTGACCTAGAGGCAGGCCAGCTGGGTTTAAGTTAGCTTCTCTGCCACTGGTTTGATGTGCAAATTTGGGCAAAGAGTTTTATTTCACCTCTTGTTGTCTACTCGTTTGCAAAGTGAGGGCTGCAGGGACTTTGTCTTGCAGGGGTGGAGGTTCTCAGACATTACTGGGTTGGAAGTGCAATAAATCCACCTGTTCTGATTATACAGATGGCAAAGGCAACCCAGGGAGCTGGCTGTGCCTAAGGGCTGTGCTGGAAATGATGGGCTAGACAGTGAAGTCTGGAAATAACAGGTTCTGGTGCCAGATCCCTGCTTCAGCCATCCTGTTGCTGTCTCTGCTACACTTGGCTTTGCATCTGGGCTGCTGAGAAGTTTCACCTAGGGGAGTAACTGAGGCTAAACCCTCCAGTTTCTCTCCTTTACCAGCTGCAATTTGTTTTTTTTTCTTTTTTCTGGGAAGTGATTCAGATTAGCTCGGTCTCTTGACTCTCTAATTCCTGCCAAAAAGGTTTGGTTTTGCTTTCATACACTGACAACACGCTGCTGCTTGTCACTTGACTTGGCTGCATAGCACTTCCCATGACCCCAGTGAGATATTTTGGAAGGAATATCAAACAAGTACAAACTGGCCCTGAAAGAGAGCATGTTCAGTAAGTCTGTGTTGCAAGCACTTACGTCAAGGGAGATAGAAATCCGGGCAGAACTTTTCTCTCCCTGAAAAATGTTGTCACCAAGGCATTTTCTGAGGTGCTGACTGATGTCACAACAGGACCTTGAATGCTGGTTATGCAAGATCTGGTTTGCTTTTCCTCCAGTATTTACAGCATCCTCACTCATCCCAAATATCAGTAGGAAAGATGAGGCTTTGCTCCTTTTTCTCTGGGACCATTGCCCACCTGCCTGGTACTGCACAACTTGGGGTTCTGCCACGCTGTGTCCCAAGGTTACTGACAAAGTTGTGTGTGGTCAGAAAAGTGTCTGTCCATCTTGGTTACTGACCAAAGGACAGAATTATTAATGCAAAGCTATGAGAGATAGAAAAAACAGAAATATGTGCATGTTCCTTTTGTTTTCCTCCATCCTAGCAGCTTTGCTATCTCTGTTTCCCCCTCCCCAGAGACTGCTGCACCTGATTGCTCAAAATGATTGATTAGTTTAGTTGAAAATAATCTGATTTTTTCACCTAACTGTTTCGGAAATAGAGGCTGACATATTTTTTTGATATTTCTGTTCATATTGTCCAGGCTGAGATCCTAAGCAGAGCTGGATACCAGTTACCTTTGGGCATCCCAGTCCACCGACCAGAGCAGAAAACCCTTTGCTGTGAGAGACCCACATCCAGGCTCCTGCTTCAAAGGAGATGCCCAGGCTAATTCAGTCCCCAGGCTGTTGTCCCATGCCACCTCCATGCCCTGATGAGATAAAAAAGGTGGGAAAGAACAGAAAGAAAGAGGAAAAAAAGGTAGGAAAGAAGAGAATTCTCAAAGACAGGTAGTGTGGGAGTTCTGATGGTTTGGTGACTGGGACCCTCTGGTGGGAGGGATACAGGGGGCAGATAAAAGTGCACGTTGTGGCTCACACAAAAAAAAGATTTGGACTTGGGATTCCCTGGTGCATGAGGAAGAACTAGCACCAGGGCTGCTTTGCTCTGTGCAATAGGACCCTCTGGACACCTCTGCTGAAGCTGCTCTACTTCATTTCCAAAAATTCCTCAGGTCAAAGTGAGTGTGGTTCAGGCTTCTGGGGCACTCAGTGCCATGGGCTGCCTGAGGTTAGGTCACAGGATGGTGATGATATCAGAGGGCTTTTCCAGCCTCAATAATTCTGTGATTCTGTTCCACACCAGCTGCTCGGTATCACCTTCCTTCTGCAGACCTGGGAACAGCCTCCTCTCCCTTGGGAACCCATCCATTTGGGCTGATTCCTTTGGCTTTTGCAGAACATGTCCCTCCAAGAGAAATTATTTGTTTTCCACCTAATGAAACATTGTACTTAATCTGGAGCCAAATGTTTTTGATTTGGCCATGTTTTCCAAAACACATCGGTCTCAGGGGGAACTGCAACAACACTTTCTCTAAGGAAATGAATGAGTTCTTCAGTCTCATGCTAAAGGCAAGGCAGAGAAAGGATGGCAATGCTGTCCCCCTCCTCAGCACAGAGATGTGCAAAACACTCTCAGGCTGAGGGAAGCCCTTTGGCTGGGGGGGGGAGTGATTACAGAGGCACCCAGGGTGCTTCCCTCAACCTGAGCACACACAGACTCAAACACAGCAAAGTTGTGGTTGGAAAGGACCTGTGAGATCTCAGAGTTCAACCATACACACACCCCCAACACGCAAAAAAAACCAAAGCCCCTCCAATATTGGCCACCAGTGCATGCCCTGAAGTGCCACATTTCCCAAACCCCTCCAGGGCTGGTGACCCCACCACCTCCCTGGGCAGCTGTTCCAGTGCCTGACCACTCTTTCAGTACAGAAATTCTTCCTAATATCTAACCTAAACCTCCCCTGCTGCAACTTCAGACCATTTCCTCTGCTCCTGTCATTATCCACGTGGGAGAAGAGCCCAACACCCACCTCCCCACAACCTCCTTTCAGGGAGCTGGAGAGGGCAATGAGGTCTCCCCTCAGCCTCCTCTTCTCCAAACTCAACATTCCCACTTCCCTCATTCTCTCCTCACAGGACTTGTTCTCCAGACCCTTCCCCAGCTTGGTTCCCCTTCTCTGGACTCTCCCATCTCCTCAGTGTCCTTCTTGGAGTGAGAGGCTTCACTCTGCAGAAGGTGAGTCACAGTATCCCCTTTGCTTCCCATTGAAAAAGTCACCCTACAAAATGAGAGATGAGTGGTTCAGGGCTGTCCTCAGGCAAAGGGATGAGTTGCACAACATCACCTGTCCTCAGGGCACCTTTTGTCTCTCCCCATCAGCAGCCAAACCTCTCAGTTTGTGCACCCCGAGGTGCTGCTGCCTGGGAGCTCTCTGTCTTGATGGAACAACATCAAGGTTTGCAGCTCCTGCTGTCGTGACAGTGACCTTCCTCCAGACCCTAAAGAGCATGTCAGGACATGGTGACACCATGGCCTCAGTTACTTTTCTCCCCTTGCAGCTGCTGCCTCTGGTTCCAGTTCTGTTTAATATCTTTATTGATGATTTAGATGAGGGAATTGAGTCCATCATCAGCAAATTCACAGATGACACCAAGCTGGGGGGGAGTGTGGATCAGCGGGAAGGCAGGAGGGCTCTGCAGAGGGACCTGGACAGACTGGAGAGTTGGGCTGATTCCAAGGGGATGAGGTTCAACACGGCCAAGTGCCGGGTCCTGCACTTTGGCCACAACAACCCCATGGGGAGCTCCAGGCTGGGCACAGAGTGGCTGGAGAGCAGCCAGACAGAGAGGGACCTGGGGGTTTGGATTGACAGGAAGCTGAACATGAGCCAGCAGTGTGCCCAGGTGGCCAAGAAGGCCAATGGCATCCTGGCCTGGATCAGGAACAGCGTGGCCAGCAGGTCCAAGGAGGTGATTCTGCCCCTGGACTCAG